>CANYLF010353633.1:0-13685 GCA_948193215.1 Bocquillonia castaneifolia
TGCCATAGACTGGTTTCAAATATTGAAATGGCAGGCAGAGGAAGCAAACAACCATCAGGCAGAGGCAGTATTTTCAAAATTTGTTACCATTTTCAAACACTCAACAGTTAACACAAAACCATAATACAAAAAAAAAAAAAACCTCTTTCACTTCCTATTCAAACCTTTTCTTTTATTTTCTTTTGAAAAATTAAAGAAAGGAAACATATTTCAATTCCAATTCATTTCATAAACAAAACAAAATAACAAAAGATAAAAAGAACAAAGAACAAAGAAAAAAGAAAACACTCTCAATATCAATTCCCCACTTCGCTCAAAAAAAAAAAAAAAAAAAAATCCCTCCATTCTTTGAGAGTTCTTCTATTCTATGCTGGTCCTTCACTAATCACTATACCATCATTTCCTTCTTCACGCCCTCTTCTGTATATGTCTCCCACGCCTATCTTCTTCTTCTTTACACACACATAAAAAAAGCTCATCTCTTGGTTCTTGCATTAGCTTCTTAAACATGGTGGGTACCATTACTACTGTTCATTAACTTGTTTCTCTTTGAATAACGAAACCCATTTCTTGATTCTTCTTATTTTCAAATGCCCACTTCTTGAATTCCTGCAAAAGGCTTGTTTCTCGAGTCTTGCATTAGCTTCTTAAAGAAATAAAAATGGAGACTTTTAGTTTATACTCTGTATTGCTCTGTTGATTTTTTTGAAGGAAGAAGCTTTTTAGATCTTGGAGCGGTTCTTATTGGGAATCCCAGAGAAGAAATGGTGGCTGAAGCTTGGATTTTGAAGATGGGTAACCAGGTAAGTAGCAATTTAAAGCAAGCATTACTTCTTGAACCTTACAAGAGCAAGAGCAAGAAAAATACCAAAAGAACAGATGTTTCTAAAGAAAGAGAAATTATTGGCATTCTTTCTTTTGAAGTTGCTAATGTCATGTCTAAAACTGTTCATCTTTATAAATCCCTCACTGATTCTGAGGTCTCAAAGCTTAAAGTTGAGATCTTGAAATCTGAGGGAGTTAAGAACTTGGTTTCTACTGATGAAAGTTACCTTCTTTCACTTGCTTTAGCTGAGAAGCTTGATGACTTGAATAGGATTGCTGCTGTTGTTTCTAGATTGGGGAAGAAGTGTGTTGAGCCTGCTTTGCAAGGTTTTGAGCATGTTTATGGGGATATAGTGAGCGGGGTTATTGATGTTAAGCAATTGGGTTTTTTAGTTAAGGATATGGAAGGGATGATTAGGAAAATGGAGAGGTATGTTCATTCTACTTCTAATTTGTATGCTGAAATGGAAGTGCTAAATGAACTGGAGCAGGCTACAAAGAAGTTTCAGCAGAACCAGCATGAGGAGAGTCGAAGAGCATTTGAGCAGAAACTTATTTGGCAGAAGCAGGATGTTAGGCATCTTCAGGACTATTCACTTTGGAATCAGACTTTTGATAAAGTTATCGAGTTGTTGGCCAGAACTATATGTACTCTTTATGCTAAGATTTGTGCAGTGTTCGGTGAATCCATGTTGAGGAAGGAGGGTTTTGTGGATATTGGAGGGACTGGTTCTTCCCCACCTATGAAAGATGAATTTGGGGAAGTTTCAGGTCAGATAATGAGTTCAGGGTCACTGAAACGTGCATTTAGTAAGAGAAGCAGTAATGGGTTCCAGTCCGGACCTTTTGATAGACCAGTGGAGACAAAAAGGGATATGAGTATCAAGCCTCAAGTTTATTCACGGAGAGGTGAAGAAGCAGCATTTCAAGCTGAAGAAATCATTTTTCCATGCATGACTAGTCCTGGAAGGCTTTTCATGGATTGTCTCAATCTGAGTAGTTCAGCTTCCAAATTAGATAAAGATGAGGATGACATTGTTATTGATAATGAAGACAAGAGCAGCCAAATTTCTAGTTGCTATAGTGTTGGGAATGGTGGTTTGAGGAGAGAACGCCCTAGCCTTTCAGGTGGTTCTAATCATACTACAAGTGGTTTCTCTTTCAGTGGAGATCACCAACAAGCTAAGTGTGGTGTGGCGAATGCCTGTTTTAGCCCCAAAACTAGATTAACAGTTCATGCTCCATCTTCCACCGTAGGAGGATCTGCTCTTGCTTTGCGTTATGCAAATGTCATCATTGTCATAGAGAAGCTGCTTCGGTATCCTCATTTAGTTGGTGAGGAAGCAAGGGATGATTTGTATGAGATGTTACCAACAAGCTTGAGAATGTCTTTGAGGGTGAATCTCAAATCTTATGTCAAGAATCTCGCAATCTATGATGCTCCACTTGCCCATGATTGGAAAGAAACACTTGATGGGATTTTAAAGTGGCTAGCTCCACTGGCTCACAACATGATTAGGTGGCAAAGTGAGCGTAATTTTGAGCAACATCAGATTGTCAAACGAACAAATGTTCTTCTGCTTCAGACATTATATTTTGCTGACAGGGTAAAGACTGAGGCAGCTATTTGTGAACTTCTTGTTGGGTTGAATTACATCTGCCGTTATGAACATCAGCAGAACGCTTTATTGGACTGTGCCAGTAGCTTCGACTTTGAAGACTGCATGCAATGGCAGTTGCAGTGCCGGGCTGCTTTTGCCGATTAACATTCATTACTGATTTTTAGTAGCGGAAGAAGTTTGTAAAGTGTAGTTGTTAACTTCTCCGATACTTTTATGAAGACACAAATGACAGCTCAATTGGATGAATATCTTAGCTTTGTACACTGATGACTTGTATTATTGAAGACGTGAGTTGATTAATGTACTTAACTGCCAGGTATCAGAAAATTTTGGCATTTCAAGTACATAAATTCAATTATTTATTGAAAAAAGATATCTTTTCTGTACAATGTGTGTCTAGTGCATGATTTTTGTTTTTGCTTGAGAAAGTTCCATTGATTTTTGCCTACATTTTTTCATTAGTTTATTGGGTGCATAGTTTGTGTTCTAATTTCTTGTTAATTGTTGTGAGCGGTTATCTTTTGGTCCTGCTTGAAGCTGTATCGTCAGTGAAAAGTAAAATTGCCATTATCTTGCCAATAAAGAAATTGGACAAACTTTTTCCCCTGAAAGAGGTAAATTAGGCTACACACTTATTGGAATGCATGCCTAGTGACATAGGAAAAGGTGTGCTTCTGCTTTATGAAAGAAATATTTTTCATCATGCAGTCAAATGAGCATGTTGCAATATCTGTTACTTTCACGACTTCCCTAGAGCATGTATGGAGTTCCATGCTAGGTTTGGGCACTACTAAAGTTCATTTCTTCATGAATAATACTTGGCTGCTTATCATGCCCTGTAGCTTTTATGAACCTGTCTTGGTGTCTGAACTGTGGGTGTGGGGTGAATGTCGGTCATATATGATGACATACGTTACCGGACGTCAACTGTTGTCATTTGGCACAAGCCTTATACAATGCCTTCACATTCAGGTAAGCTTCTACTGCCTAAGCATTTTGTGGCATGTTAGAATTTTAATCTGGTATAATCTTATACTTTTGTGATAGCACCACTTTTTAATACTTGCATTTTGTCAGTGAGGCTGATTTCTTTATATTGATCTTAACTTCAATATGCCATTTTTTTCCCTGCCATGGTCTATGACTTGGACGATTATGTTTGCATGAATTTGAACACAAGGTACTTAGACAAAGTGAGAAATTATATAGATTACTGTTGAACCACTATGGTCCTCTGAATGCATGTTATCATGAAAAGTTTTACTTTTCTTTTTTAACTTGTCCTGTTGTGAATGTCCAGATTTAGAAGGGAGGGGACAGCTTATAGTGTCACTGAAATTCAATGGCATTAACATTCCAATATAACAGAATCAATCAAAAACTCACAGGTAGAAATATAAGGCAGGGATACTGCTCTTTTACTCTGCATATAATAAACACAACATTTCTTCTCTATTAGTCTTCTTGCCACCCAGCTAGTTAAGTTCATTCAAGTTATTGCATTTTGAAAAACAGACTCTAGTGATAACATACTTGGTATGTTCAATATGTGGCTCAAGATTTGCATAACACATGACATTGGCTCACATGCTTTTATTTACTTTTGTGTGAGCAATAATGGCCGTAAATATCATTAGGTCCTACTAGCAATCGGATAGAATGTCTGTACCTGTATACGGCATGCGACATTGGCAGATGTATGTATGTTTTGTTTTTTCTTCTGTCTTAATCTTGTTGGTTTCTGAGAGAGTTTTTCTAATTATTAACAATAATTTAGATTTCTTGAGTTGACATAAGGTCTGATTCTGATGTACCAGGGGAGCTGTGGCACGAAGGGACAAGAGAGGAGAAATAGGACTCAAGATGTAAAGCAAAAACAGACATGGCCTGGTACTGGTTAGATTAATCACTCACTAAAGGTCCCATCCCATCCCATGCAAGCTAGCTGTTTTGTTGGTAGAATTTCTTGATTGTAGTTTAGTTATGCGGTCATTTTGTCAACTTTCAAGTGGCATCATCTTATGGCTTGATATATGCAGCTAAAAGAAAGGATCATGGCCTAGAGAAATAAGAAGAATCAAAACAATGAGATTAATTGCATTGCATCATCTTATATTTTATTGTTTTCCAGGTTTATTCATCTGCAAGAGTTGAACAATCACATTTTCACCATAAAAAAACTAACCTTCTGTTCTTTTTTCCTTTCATGTGGGTGGATTTTGTACCAGCAAAGGGAGCGTACTAGCAATATATACAAGGAAGAAAACAGGTCGTATCATCATGTGGCATTAAACAGGTTACAGTTGGTAGAAGAGAGCATTGAGTGTGATAATAAAAGAACTTCTTGGACCCTATTGCGTGTAGTTGGATGTAATAATATAAATACATCCATCCATGTATATATATATTATTATTAACTCATGTCTAGTCTAGTATAGTTGCAATATAATATCTAAAAAAGATTGTATTAATGAATCCCCTCCTAAGAAGATGCTCTCTTCTTAACTCTGTCCAATCATAAATAGGTTCACATGTTCAACCTCACCTTTTGAACTTGGCTCTCATAAATTTTTATTTTTCTTGTAAGAAATCCTCTCAAAACAGAAACTTGGCTGCTATTTCCTGTTTCAAATAAATAATTTCGTTGGTCATTATGTATGTACTACACCCAGTAATTATTTTACTATTTTTTTATACAAACATGGAACCCATTAGACTAACACAACAATAAATTATTCCTGTAATTGTTGCTGTGATTAGCACGCTTGTAATTGATTTAAAAGTGAATTCTCACCTGAATAAAAAAAACAGCAATAAATATTTTAATCTCCATTTATATGCTTTAAATCAGTTTAATTTCCATTCAAATGCTATGATAGCTGTAAAACTGATTGAAATAGAATTGCTAGACGGATTCAAATCAAATGGTTCAAAAAAATAACTAAAATTCTAGATATTAAATGTTACTGTTACTGTTTTTTTATTCAGGATTTTATTAAAAATTTTAGATTGATTATAATATTTTTATAAACAGATTATGTCGGTGTTATTTTTGCATGCATACTAACGAGTAGGGGTGAGCAGGAACTGAACGAACCGAAGTTTTAAACCGAACCAAACTGAATTTTTAATTTGGTTCAGTTCACCGCATCGTAATTAATTAGTTTGGATTGAAATATAAAAGTGTGGTTAATAGTTAATGATTTGGTTTCTATAGGTTGAAAACCGAATCACCCGAATTAACCAAACTCCAAAACGACGTCGTTTTAATACTATATATGTATATGTGTGTGTGTATATATATCCCATAAGAAAAATGTTTATGTTTATATTAGAGTATTATTTTGGTTATATCATATATAAATATTTGACTTACCTATATATTATACAATGAATTTCATATCTAATTCAATTAATGTTTATTTTTTAAATTTTGATCTAATCAAGTTAAAAATTAATGGGCTTAATCTAATGATCCAACAGATTAACCGAATTGATTTAACCGACTAAAACCGAAATTTTTTGTTAACCAAATCATTTAGTTATTTATTATGATGTGGTTTGATTTTTAAAAAGATATACAATTAACTAATTGATTTTAATTATATTTTAACCACACCGAACCAACTCGCACCCCCTCTCCCCTACTAACAAGTTTCTTGATGCCTAAAATTAGAAAATGAACATTGAATGCAAAATAATGTTTCATTGAAGTAAGTGGTCCTCTCCTCCACAAGTAAATGGCACATCTAGGAAGGAATAGAGTGCCCATTAAGTTGATGAGTTAAGGATTAGTAGTATCTATGATCCATTGGCCCATTATGTAAGGCCCACTTTTCTCTTGGTCCTAATACAAAGATCAAGATTCAAACACATCACCACATTCACTTTCCCACGTTTTCTCGCCAGCCAAACACCGACAAAAAAAAAAAAAAATCATTCACCAAGTATGAGAAGCAAAAAATGATCATGAAATTGTGATTTGTGCCAATCAATGAGTTACAGAAGGTTAGTTGAATAGCCCTTTCAGTTTTGCACAATAAAGATATCTTTTATATGCAAATTGCTTATGTATGATTTTGTATCACTTTTTTTTCCTGTTGGTTTGTTAGTTCACATTGCTTTATATGGGGTTTGATTGCTTTTGTGGGTGCCCGTCTAATTTGGATTATAATGCATTGTCTATTAAATCTCGTTACTCTCTTTGGATAAAGTGTTGTTTTCTTTATTAAATTTGACATGATCCATTGAAACCTTGAATAGCCTCATTTTTCATTTTATGGCTTGCATGACTTTCTGGGAATATCTTCTAGGTGCTGATTTTGATGTCCTGAATCTAAAAATTTCATCTTTTTAGCCAAGAGTCTATTGCATAGTTTTGGGATTTTTTTTAGAAAGGCTCGACCTTTACTGTTTAAGGGTTCTTTAAATGAATCAATGGCTTGATTGTTGTTTTTGATTGCGATGTGATAGGGCTGATAGTTAATCAGTATCTTCATAAGTATGTAATTTATTTATTTAGTATTGAAAACAATGCAGGGATATTCGCCATTCAAAATCAGCTCTATTTGATGATGGCCTTGAAGAAGGTGGTCTCCGGGCCTCTTCTTCATATTCTCATGGTATCAATGAGCATGATAATGATAAAGCTGTGGACAGTTTAGAAGACAGAGTTAGTTTCCTCAAGAAAGTAAGTTTCACACTTTAACATTGAATCTTAGTTTACCATTTCATTTTGAAAATTAGGTTTTTAAGCTTCTGATTAATTCTCAAGTTTGGGTTCTCAAGCTGTTTTTAGATGGTACTTACCTAGTGTGGGCATGTTTTCAATTGTTTCTACTAATATTTTAGACCCAAGATATGCCGTACAATGTAATAAATCACATATTGAGCATTGTATTTTCCCTGGTAATGCATAGTTGTTAAAGACGCGCCTCAGGCGAGGGCGATAGAGGCAATGGCCCCATTGCCTCAAACACCCTAAGACGGGCGATTTCCCAAACGTGTGCACCTTGCTCTTGAGGTGAGGCGAGCTTGAGGTGTGCCTTTGGGATTTTTTGTATTATTCTTATTATTTTTTAAAAATTAAATATGGGTAACTTTCAACCCTTGATTTTGTTGTTATAATATACCATACAACACACAATCCTATCACAATATATATAAAAAAAAAGCAGCTAACTTGATGATATAGGTGATAGTAATGAGTGATTGATGGGTATGATGAAGAAAATGATGATGGTGATGGTGATCTAGTTTTTGACGATGATAACTTGACATGGGGTGTGGTTGCAAGGGCTAGTGGAGTTGGAGAGGATATTTATTCTACTAGATCAACTAAGGGGAAGAATGGTGGATTCACATCCACATCAACTATAAGAAATAAGACTGTTGAAAGGCTAAAGGATCTTCAACTTCTCAAAAGAGGGCCACTCGTTTAGTTCTTAGAGATGAAAAAGAAATGGAGATTGAATATGAGGAGGGTGGAGGGAGAATTTGAAAGTGATCATGGAGAATAAGATGATGATTTTGTTGATCTTGATGATGATGATGATGATTGGTTGATTGCTTGATTAAGAATAATAATATAAACTTTTAAAATTAGTTAATTAAAAGGAATGAGGATTTAGAATTATAATAGTTATCTTTAATTTTAATTGAATTTAGAAAACATTTAAACTATTAAGTTCACCATTTCACTATGTGTGCAAGGTTTTCTATTTTTCATTTAGAAACATTAATGCATATTGTATTCTATGAATTTACATGTTTTTATTATAAAGTTAGTGTGATTTTTTTTCCGGCGCCTTTCTTCTAAAAGGTGTGCGCCTTGCTTCGCACCTCTCGCCTCAGGCAATAGAACCCCTTGGTGCGCCTCCTTTAATAACTATTCATATGACTGAAGCTCCTGATATAATATGTTGTATATGGTTAAAAATCTTGTGCAATGTGATTCCATTTTGGGACCTTCGTTCAATTATGACAATGAGGTAGCCCTTTCACATATTCCAATCCCCCACCGTTATCTAGGAGTTAAGATCTTGGATGTCCAGTTTGGAAGTCCCTTTCTAGCAATCAAGCTCTATCCTTGGGAATTCTTAAACCTGCATCTGAGGTTGCTTTGGTGATGTAGTATTTTGCGTGTTCTCATAAGTGCTTTTGTATTGAAGTTCTAAGGTCTGTGTCTTTGCACTGTAATATGCTTATTAGCATGTGGGGAATTTTCATGGTTCTTAGGTCAAAACTCATTAGATTTATATTTGGTGACAAACTGAATAATATATCAGGGAACACTTAGAAGTTACCTAAAACGTGTTTGATCTCTATCGTGCCCTTACAAGCCTTGTCCATCTAGATGCCAAATTTTTAATCACATCAATAAATTCTTTGAATTATTTATTGAATCTCTATGTAATTATGCTCGTCTTTATTTATGTGCTGGTTCTGATACCAGAAAATATAATGCCGCAGATTAGGAATTAATCAGTATTGTGTTTGGCATAATAGAAATATTTTTGTTATTAGAAATGATTTCTGGTTTACAAGCCTCCATAGTCATATTGAAGGTAGTTCTTTTACGTACAGTTGACAGGTGACATACATGAGGAGGTAGAGAGCCATAATCGTTTGCTTGATCGAATGGTATGCAATAAGTGTTTTCTTGATCTGACATACCCAACTTGAGAGAGAACAATTTATGTATCTTTGTGTTAAATTGACTGTACTGTAAAATCAGGGCAACAAGATGGACATATCTAGAGGTATAATGTCAGGAACCATGGATAGATTCAAGATGGTACACAAATTCATTCTACTCTTTTCTGTTTGCCTTGGTGTTTATCTTTATTTTCATTTTCCATATTTGCCTGGAAAATATTGGGTAATATGAAGCTCTTGTTATGTAGGTGTTTGAGAAGAAATCAGGTCAGAGAACGTGCATGCTGGCAGCGTCATTTGTTGCTGCGTTTTTAGTTATATGCTATCTAATTAGGTATATGATCCTATTGAGGCATAAAACTCTCTCGGCATCATTTTAGTCATTTGTTACCACTAACATTATTATTGTATGGTTTAATAACTAGAACCAAGGGGTTTAATTGTGCTAAGTTACCAGGTTTACATGACTTACAGAATTTACAAGGTGTCAATGGTACATTTTGTTTCAAATGACCTATAAATTATCCACATTGTAGCTATGTAGGAGACCGGTACTACAAAAGAGGAAAACAATTTGCTTTTTGGATGCATGGCTTTAATAGAAATCTGATGTTTCAATGTTGAATCTGCAGGATCTTTAGATACGTGCAAGCTTGACGTGTGGATTTTCAAGAACCTCTTCCATTTCAATCTTCAGTCATGCGATGAAAGTTACCATACACAGAATGCAACAAGGGTGCTGCAGAAAAGCATGCTATGAAAGGAGGCAATGTCAACTTTGAATTTGGCAGCTTCTTGAAATGTTTCTATCTGCGTGAATGAAAGTGTCTATTCTATGGATGTAAAAATTGCTGCTTGATTCAATGCTTGTGGAAGACTAACTTAGCTCTTATATTTGTTAATGTTCAGTCGTGCTTGCCTTTCGGATTTTGGATGATATATACATCTGTTCGTTGATAACAGTATTAACTCTACTAATTAGTTGAGCATTTTAATACTTGGCCACAGTAATTAACTTTTAAATATGTCAAATTAGGTTAATTAATATATAAAACTTGCACAATGACCATTACATGATTACATTACAGCATAATCATTATAAAAAACATAGCATAAAGATGTTAAAATGGCTTGTATGAAGATTGACATATATCTAACAAATTAAACCAGTCCAATGAACTTTGCCATTAGAAAATAAAAACCAGAAAGCGAACCGCACTACGTGCAGGTGCTGCATAACGCAACATTATTGGTGCTGACTGTCCCTTGTCAACAAACCAACTCACATTTTTCATAGTTGGGACCTACTAAATTACAATTCAAAATTTGAGGATTGATACATGAAAATAAATAAAACGGAACATAAATCATAATTATTTAGCATATGATTTATGGAGTATAAACCTAGTTCAAAGTGCTTCCCTTTCGTAAGTTGACAGTAATCAATGGATAATATATAGATTAATGGCATATGCTTGTTTATATTGTCTTTAGAAACTGTGGTGGTCCTAACCAATAGGAGAAAGGAAAATTAAAATTTTTGAGCTTTTTGCATTTTATGATCGGTTTTGGTTTCTTACATAAGAAAAATGTATTTCATTCAATTTGTACATGAAAATGTATTTTTGATCATATTGTTTGGTTATTCATTGATATACAAGAGCCAAACATCTCTTAACCCAGTGGTTAAGAGTTTTTAGTTCAATTTCCATAGAGTATATATATATGTATATTTGATTTGTTGCTTTATTATTGTTTTTTTTGCAATTGTAAATTTCACGCACTCCACAATGTGAATTAATTATAATATAATGTACTTTGTATATAATCATGTACTCTATCTGATGGTAAAGAAAATATTGACATACAAAAAAAATAGATCGAGCAACCTCAATCAGAACGATAAATTCTCAATAGGAGAAAAATTATAAATTAGAATCTTCTCAAATTAGTATTTAATATAATAATACAACATGTCATGTAAAAAATGAATTAATAATAAAGATTTCATTTTTTTAAAAAACAATTCACTATTTAAAATTTAAAATTAATTTTTCATAAGTTTCAATCATTGACTTTATATTTAATAGTTAAGATTATAATTATGATATATTTTTTTTAATTGAGGATTCCAAGCAAAAAAAATTATATCATGGTAAGTGATTCCAATCCATCATGGTGAGGTATAGTAGCTAATGTGGAAAGCATTGAAATCATGACAATGCTTTTCTTTAAAAAAATTAAATAGGTTGAAGTGATGGCGGCATTTTTCAATAATTTTGATAACTTTCAGATTTTAAATTTATAAGCTTTATTTAGTTGAATTCCCATTGAAAAAAATACAATTCATTTACAAATGAATTTCAATGTAGTTTTGTAAATAAAATATATTTGTTTGGAATGATAAACAAAAAATATGATCATTCAAGAGTATTTTTATTATAATAAAAAATTTTTATCTCTCATTATTTAGTGTTCCTTTATAAATTTCATAAAATTTAAAAGAATTTAATATAGTTATAACCAATTTAATGAAATTTAAAAGTTAAAATTCTAAATAAGCTTTCGTTTAAAACAAACACAAAAAATTAGAATTATAAAAGAATTTCATAAATTTCAGGAAATTCATTATATCAAACATAATACTAGTGTGTTACATGAACCTAATAACCGATCAATTTCCAATTTTAAATTTGAAAATTAATAAATCCGATATTTTTGGAAAGTTTTTTGATTATATATATATAGAATTTTCTATTTTAAACACATTTGCCGCAACATTCTAATTTAACTGTAAACTTTATTGCTACATAATTCTTACTTGACTTTTGCCATATTAATAAATTTTCATTTGGAAAAGTTTTTTTTATGTTGCGCAAGCATAATTTGAAAGTATAAATATTTATAATCGACTTACCCTCAATTAAAAAATCATTATTTAATTTTGTTTATATGTTCTCAAAATGTTATATGCGCTACAGTTTGAGAAAGACAATAACTTAATTTATTGAATAATGCAATTTCTACAAAAAAAAAAAAAAGTTTGATATTTTTTCCTGGATATCTTAGACTGAATAAGTATTTAGATAGCATAAGACATGTATAGACATCTAAACTATCACTAATTTATCACTTTGGTATCTTAACTTTTCAATTTGCTTTAGAGGCACATAAACTATACATTTTACTAATTTTAGACATTTATTATCGATGTAGAGGTTCATTTATAAACACGCAATTTAGTGTCCGTGTGAAATAATAAGTATAGTTAAAGTGTTTAACTAACAATAATATATTAGTTCAGGTGTTTATATATTTAAAAGGCTTAATCCCCAAAAAATATTCAAATTTTTCGACTTTTAATAATTATATCATAAACTTTCAATAATTACATAGCAAAATGTTAATCTATCAATTCTTTTTCAAAAGTACTCTACAATCAATTTAACAGATAAAAAAATGATTGTGTGATTCACTGTAATAATTTTTTAAAAGAAAAATAAAAAATTAAAGTAATAAATTGAATACCACATCAATTATAAAAGTCAAAATATATAATTTTATGTTTTTAAAAAGTATATGTTTAAAATTAGAACGCATAATTCAAAATAAATAAGTGTATTTTATCTCTTTTAGATAACCAATATTTAATTTTTGAGTTAGTTTGTGTAACGCCTTACCTTTTTAACCTATTTATACACATACTTAGTATATGCATATTAAAAATATTAACTTATCATGTAATTAACTTTTATATATAAATATCATAATAAAATTGAATCTATTACTACTCTTTGATAAATAAAATATAGCAATAATATTATAATAATAAAAACATTTTTCCCTAAGATCGTTGGAGTCTAGCCACATGGAGCTCTACCAAATAAGCTTTCTCTTCCGATTTGATTTTCCTGCAACACTGGATTATTGAGGAAAAATAATGAGCTTGATGCTCAGTGAGAAAACAAGCATATATATAAAAATAGCCAACTTAATATTGAAGTCTTTTCTAATACTTCCTCGTTACTGGCATAATCAGTTTATATTAATTTATCAGAACATATAAATACGCTCAGCATAGCACACAAATTTGCAACGCAACATAACAAGCGTGACACTCTTAATAGTCATATCGCAGTATAACCATCATACTATCGTCATTAAAATCAGGTAAAGTATTAATAACACATTACAATTTTTAGCTTAACATCAATATCTTTCACAACCATATCATCTTATAATTATCGCACCATATCTACAATTTAAGCACATTTCTATCATTTAATAATCACAATCACTTCACAAATTTTCATTCTCAATCAATCAAAGTCTCATCTGAAACACTGTCATCTCAATTCTTTCAACTTCTCACAATTCACAATTCAACAATAACACAACATCAATCACATAATCAATTAACCCAGATAAATGACCCATTTTTGAGAAAGGGAACATATGATCCTCACAATTTCCTTTCTAATCCTCACATTTCATTTCACAATTAATGGTGGCCACCTAATGAGACTATCCGCCCGGCTCAGTCTCATTATCTCACAAGAATCATGGGTAGCTATCCGCCCG
>CANYLF010353682.1:0-19492 GCA_948193215.1 Bocquillonia castaneifolia
TATATATATATATATATATATATATATATATATATATATATATATATATATATATATATATATATATATATATATAATTAATCATGCATTACCATAATATTATTCATGTCATTTGCATCATATTTATGCTTGATACATTGCTTAGAATGATGTGGTAGAAAAGTTTTAAGTGTAGTATAGCTTATGGGAATTAGAGAAGAGTAAGGACTTAATTGTAAGAAAAGTTAAAAGAGTTATTTGTAGTATAAGTTTGAATGAAGAATTAATTGGGTGGTAGAATTTATTTTGAGGGTTAGTGGGGAGTGATAGATGATGATGTGATAAAAAAAAAAGAAAAGAAAAGAGAGTGGGTATTTACCCGTAACCTTCTTTTCTTTTCTCATTTCTTTCCTTCTTATTTCTTCTTCTTACAATCTCTGCTCCATTTACTTCCTTACATATTCTGCCCCCTTACACTTCTTCATCAAAATTTACCATAAATTTATTTTTAAAGCTTAAGATTGAAAAAGAAAATCAAGTGAATAACAATTTGAAGGTTAGAATCTTGAATTAAGGCAGTTCTTTCTTTTGTAGTATTTTAATTAAATTTAGGGTTTATGTAAAATGTGGGAAAAATCTGATTTAAAGTAGTAATCATGTTGTTAAGATTTGATTAGGTATGATTCATGTATCAATTTATAGAAATACTATTATTTTGAAGTTTATTACATGAATTATTCAAAGTATAAATTTATGTTTTTATACTCTGAAAAATAGCCTTAGTATTTTGATCATAACTTGAGTTATATAAGTCCAAATTAGACGAAATTGGTAGCCATAGAAATTTAGGAGGTTCTCTACAACCCTGTGAAATTTCAGAAGAAAATTCATCCATTTGGTTAGGTTTTGAAGGTCAAACTTTGGACAACTCTGTTTATACGGGATTAGGAGTAGCTGTATTAGAAAAATCATAACTTTATTTATACAAATCTTCTGAGGTGATTCTTGTTGCTACAGTTTCTAATTTGATAGAAGTACAACCGTATAAAATTTTAGAATTTTATCAGGTGTATATAATTTCTGGTGAATTTTTAAAGTCAGTACATGTAAGCTGTCTACATGTACATACATGTTGTCATATATCATTCATTTCATTCATCATATTAAATAATGCATAGGTATTCATTTAGCAAATTTTTATGATGTGGGTAGATTAATGATGAGAATATGTATATGTTTGTTATTGAATTGTATTTTGAATTGATTATGTGAATAGGTGAATCCAAAGGTAAGGAAGTTATAAGAAAAGATCATTAGGACTACTTATTGTCCTATACTTTTTGTAAGCATTTAATAGACTAAACTTTGTATATATTGAGTGAAAATTGCTATGTTAGTTTGATTATTATGTTGTAATTGATCGAGTGATAGTTTTGTGCTCTTGGCCTGTTGAATTGATATTGGATGATTTGGATGGAATTTTTATATTCATTAAGTTAATATGCTTTTGGTGGAATGAGTTAATATTTGGAAGTTGATTTTCTTTGGATGTTGAATTAATGTGATATTAATTGGATTGAGATTTTTATGAATTGGTTGTGAAGTGAATTGTCATGTGAACTGTTGTTAAGTGAATTTTTTGTGATGTGTTGTGAAGTGAAATGGTTGTGATGTGTTGTGAAATAAATTGATTGTGATGGTTTTATGTCTCACATATATGTGAAATTTATGAGGAAGGAGGCTGTGTGTGATATTAAAAAAAAATATATTACCTTTCTCACAAGTGAAAGGTGGCTGTGTGCGATACAAAAAATATATATATATATATATTACCTTTCTCATAAATTAAAAGGTGACTATGTGCGAATATATTACCTTTCTCATAAGTTGAACATTTATGTGTGGTGTATGGACGATGAAATTTGATAATGTGCTATTATTTAAAATTTGTGAATTTGTGAATCAGTGAGAATTTGAAGGAATTGAGATGATAATGTTTGAATAAGACATTGATTGATTGAGAATGGAATGGTGTTTGTGAAATAGAATTGTTTGTTGGATGAAATTTGGAATTGGATGAATTGAAATTATTTATAAATTATTTGTGTGATTTATGAGTGATAAGGTTTTGGTAATTTTTGCTTAGTATATATTGTAGTTTAGTAAATTAAATGCTTATTGAGTCGCCAGCTCACCCATTGGCAATTTTTCCCAAGTCTGTGTGGTAGTATAAAATCCTAGCTGTGCATTGCCCCAATTTTGCATCATCAACATATATAATCAGGTGGGCCAAAGGAGAATGCATGTTGTACAGGGCATTTCGGGAATGTAAAATATGATTATAATATGTGTGTGATGCAGTTAATAACCAACTTTGTGAAAAAGAATAAAATTGTGTGAGAATTTGCATGATGAAATGTTATGCATAATATTTTATACACTGTCTTAAATTTGGGAACTGTTTTACCTCAGTTTGTGATTCAACTTGAAGCTAGATAATTAGCAGTTTTTCCTCTAAATTTTGGACTATTAGATACTTCTATAAGTCTGCTAAAATCCCTATAAAATGCAGGCCAAAACTAATTCGTTTAGGTGGTGAAATAACCTAAGTTTTCAAACATAAATTTTGATTCTGTTTTTGCATAGTTACTACCCCAATAGTAACTTTTTGTATTTGACTTCTATAATTTTTCTAAATTGACTTGTAAGGTCTATCTAAGTATATTAATAAAGATATAAAGTTAGATTGAAGAAAAAGTGCATAAATTGGCTAAAATAATTCAAATACTGCACTTTAAGAATTTTTTTTTAAAGTCATATTAAATATGTGAATCAATTTGAAGTGGTTCAAAATTTATTATAATATTATTTTCCAGCTAATTATATATTATAATATGAATGTGCATATTATGATTGTAGGTGTTACACTTTTGATGTCAAACAAATTGTCAAAAACATCTTATAGTCTGCCACTAAATCAAAGCCAGGAGATGTTGAGCTAGACATGCTCAAGCATGATCTTGAAAGAATCATTAATGGGAGAAGATTTTTGCTAGTGTTAGACTATGTATGGAATGAAAATAGTGAGAAATGGGATAAGCTAAAAAAGTTATTAGTAGGAGGTGCTAAAGGGAGTAAGATCATGATCACAACACGTTCAAAAAAAGTTGCCCAGATAACTAGTACATTGTCATCACATTTTGTTGAGGGTCTATCTACAAATGAGTCCTAGCTTTTGTTCGCCCAAAAAGTGTTCAAAGGGAAATAACCAGAATGTCCATCAATGGTGAAAATAGGGAAGGACATTGTACAAAAATGTCATGGAGTTCCTCTTACAATAAAAAAATTGGCAAGTCTGTTGTATTTCAAAAATCCAGAAACTGAATGGTTACCGTTTATGGAGAATGAACTTTCAAAAATGGCTCAAGATGATGAAAACTATATTTTACAAGCACTTAAATTGAGCTCTGACAATCTTCCATCCCACTTGAAGCAGTATTTTGCATATTGTAGTTTATTTCCAAAAGGTTATAAAATAATTGTGGAGGATTTGGTTCAAATTTGGATAGCATAAGGATTTGTCAGGTCATCAATTTCGAGTCGGTGTCTTGTGTTAGAGATCATGACATTGATCTTGGATAACCAAATATTTTGTAGTATTTTGCTAGAAAAATTTAAGTCTTAAAGGGAAACTTTTTAGTTTGGAAAACAGCTGGTATATAACAGAGATGACAGCACCTTAGTCATGTTTATAATCATTAGCTATTTTGAAATTTAAATTAGAAAGTTAAGAGCCAAAAACTTGTTCTAATATTTTGCACTCACTATATACATCAGTAAAATGAATATAAGAAGTAGTTTTTCAAATCAAATTGTTTCCTTTAAGTTGTTTTCCAAAACATCAGATTTATAGAACTTGAAGCATGAAGCTTCTGATATACTTTCAAAAGTGGCATTAGAGCTCATTTCTTAAGGGCTGCGAGCTATTTAAGAGGGAAACGCGTAAGGGAGTGAAACACTAAGAGATTGGGTGAGAAAAAGAAGAAGATCAAGAAGCTAAAGATGTCTTCTTCAAGCTCAACAACACCTGCAGTTCCAATTTTTACAGGATCTCATTACCGTAGATGGTCAGTTAAGATGATGACCTATTTAAAGTCACAAGGGCTTTGGAAATTTTAGAAGATGATGAAGATCCTCCTGCCTTGAGAGCTAATCTCACCATAGCTCAGTTAAGAGCTCATGAAGAAGAGCTTTTAAAGAAAGACAAAGCAATTACCTGTTTGCATACGGGTTTGGCAGATCACATATTCATAAGTATAATGGATCTAGAGTCACCTAAAGCCATGTGGGACAAGCTAAAAGAAACCTTTGAATGCATCGATAGAACGAAGGCAGTAAAGGCGCTAACTTTGAAGAGAGAATTTGTTTTGATAAAGATGAAAGATGATGAGCAGATCAAAGACTATGCAGCAAGAATTATGGAGTTGGTGAACTAAATTAGGTTCTTTGGTGAAAATCTAACTGATCAGATGGTGGTAGAAAAGATGATGATTATAAGGAAAAATCTTAGCCATTAAAGAATCATGTGATTTGGAGAAGCTGACCATAGCAGAGCTCATGAGTAAATTGCAGGTTCATGAGCAAAGATCATCTATGAGAAATGGTGAAAGCACAGAAGGTGCGTTTGCTGCTTCACAACCAATAAAGAAATTTAACAAGAAGAATAAGAAATATGGGAGTAATAAGGGAAAGAGAATAAAAGGGTCATGTTTGAATGCTCCACAAGGAAAGTTTCCAGTTTTTCCTCATTGTAAATGGAATAATCATGATGAGAAGGACTGTTCGTTTAAAGAATAAGACAAGCCAAATTTAAAATGCAATTTTTACAAGAAATTTGGTCATACTGAGAAGTTTTACAGAGCTAAAAAGAATCAGCTACCTGAACAACCAAGTCAACAACAAGCAAATTATACAGAGGAAGAGGAAAAATAAGGAGAACACTTGTTTTATGGCTTCACATATGACTAGATCAGGTCAGAAACTAACTTGGCTTGTTGATATTGGGTGCACAAGTCATATGTCACCAAATTTATCAATTTTCAACAGCATTGATAAATCAATCAAAACTAGAGTGAACCTTAGAAATGGATCAATTATGGTTGTACAAGGAAGAGGTTCAGTAGCTATGCCCACTAAGAAAGGTATGAGAACCATTTCAAATGTCCTCTACATACCTAAATTAAATCAGAATTTGCTTAGTGTCCCTTAAATGTTGAAGAAAGGCTGTTGTGTTTATTTTAAAGATGATTATTGTTTTATCTTACACAAGATTGGTGCTGAACTTGCTAAAATTAGAATGATAGATGATAGCTTTTATTTGAATTGTGATTTGGTGAAGGAGAGTGCATTTAGTGCTAAAGAAGAAAATAACATTAAATGGCACAAGAGGTTAGGCCATTTTAATATGAAAACATTGAGGCATATGTATGTAGCAGAATTGGTAATTTATTTGCTTGAAATAGTGATAAGAGAAGAGGTGTGTAAAAGCTACAAATTTGGTAAATCCCATAGATAATCTTTTCCTAAAGATGGGATTAATAGAGCTAAAAGCAAACTTGATTTGGTGCACTCAGATATTTATAGCCCTATGCACATTGATTCTTTAAATGGAAGCAAATACTTTGCTCTTTTTATAGATGACTACACCAGAATGACTTGGGTGTACTTCATAAAATCTAAATCATCTGTGCTTGCTATTTTTAAAGACTTCAAGAAATTACTTGAGAAACAAAGTAGTGCTAACTTGAAAGTCTTAAGAACTGATAATGGAGGGGAGTATACCTCATTTGAGTTCATCGGATTTTGCAAAACTGAAGGGATGATTCATCAATTAACTGTTCCTTATTCTCCTCAGTAGAATGGAGTGTGTGAGAGGAAGATTATGACAGTAATGGAGATGGCTAAGTGACTTTTATTTAAGAAAAAACTGCCAAAGGAATTTTGGGCAGAAGCTGTTTCCACCTCAGTTTATTTGCTTAACAGAATTCCAAACAAGGCTGTGGATGGGAAGACTCCTTATGAGGCATGGACAGGTGTTAAGCCATCTATTAGTCACTTGAAGGTGTTTGGATCTGTATGCTATCAACTTGTACCTGTAAACAATATATCAAAGTTAGATGACAGGGCTCAGAAAAGTATTTTTATTGGCATGCAGCTGATTCAAAGGGCTATAGAGTTTTTAATTTGCAAGAAAGAAAGATTGTAATCAGCAGAGATATATTTGTTAATGAAAATTTCTTCTAGAATTGGGAAAAACTAGAAGTTCAAAAAGATGATCCTCCTTCCTTAACCATTGTGAGTGGTAGTTCAGAATTTTTTGATGATGAAGTCAATGTTGACGTGCAGAATACAACTGATTCAGTAGTTATCAGAGTCAAACCGCTTGTAGAAGTGTATGAGAAGTGTAACTTTGTGTTTTCAGAACCCTCATGCTTTCATAGAGCATCAAAAATTTCAGAATGGGTGGAGGCAATGAAAGTTGAACTAGAAATGATTAAAAAGAATAACACCTGGTATCTTATAGATTTACCAAAAAATAAGCAAGCTATAGGTCTTCAAATTGAAGTTGAATCCCGATGGTAGTATACTGAAGCACAAAGCGAGATTAGTGGTAAAAGGATATGCACAGGTAGCAGGGGTAGATTTTGGGGACACATTTGCTTCCGTAGCAAGACATGACATAATTAAACTCTTGCTTGCTATTGTTGCACAAAAAGGGTGGAAGGTTCTTCATTTGGATATGAAATTTGCGTTTTTGAATGGAGAACTACAAGAAGAAATATATGTAGAGAAGCTAGAGGGATATGTGATTAAAGGTGAGGATGAAAAGGTTTACAAGCTCAAGAAAGCACTCTATGGCCTGAGACAAGCTCCAAGAGCTTGGTACTCAAAAATTGATACTTACATGATTCAGCAAGGTTTTAAAAGAAGTGATAGTGAGGCAACACTTTACTTGAAACAAGAAAAAGATGATGTGCAGAATGTGTTGTCTTTATATGTTGATGATTTACTCATAACTGGTTGTAATGAGAAGGAAATAGTTTAGTTTAAGGAGGAGATGCAGAGAGTTTTTGAGATGTAAGATTTGGGTCTAATGACTTACTTCCCTGGCATGGAAATTCGACAAACTTCTGCTAGTATTTTTATTACTCAATGCAAGTTTGCATTTGACATGCACTACTAAAACCATTCGATATACAGGTAGATTTATTTCCTCGATAAATACCGACAGACTTGCGAGTAAAAAGAGACGGCTTTAGAATAACACCAATAATGTCTAAATACTGACGGAATAGCGATTCAAAATTACCGACTTTGTTTAATCCGTCGATAAACTCTCATTTTTTTAGCGGAAATTGGCGCCAAAAAATGGCGCCTGTGTAGTGACCGAATACCTATGAAATAGCGAGCATATTGCGACAGAAATTTTCATCGGTATTAAGTCGGTAAGTTTATATGCCACATCATTTAAAAAAATAGAGACCAATTTATGACGTTATGCCGACGGATTACTGATGGAAATGTTTCATCGGTATTTTAAGGGCATTTAAACAGCCCACTTCTTTCTTCTTTCCCTCTTCGTCTTCCTTTCTTCTCTCCATCGGCCGCTGCACAAACCTGCAATAAGAAAAGAAAAGAAAAAAGAAATTAGTGTTAGTTATAATTAGTGTTAGGTTAGTAATTTGTTGCATGTCATTTCCCTTTTCTTTTCAATTTCACTTTGCTATTTGCTTCTTCCACCTTTACCGCTGCCGGTGACCACTGTTGCTATTGTTGGTCACGTCGTCGACACGTCCTCCACCTCCTCCAGCCAACGGTTTTGCCACATTAAAGGTAAGTTTTTTTAAATTAATTTGTTACGGTTATTTATTTATTTAATGAAAAATATGGAAAACAAAAATGTGATAAATAAAAAATAAAACAGAAATAATAATTTGAATTTGTGATAATTATTTAATTTTTCTGGAATTTTTTTAATTTTATACAATTTTTTGTAATTTTTTATAATTTTGCATAATATTCTTGGATTTTTTTTAAATTTGTGAAATTGTTAAGTAATTATTCTGGAATTTTTTAAAATTTATATAAAAATGTGATAAATTAAAATAAAAAAATTAATAATTTATTTGAATTTGTGATAATTATTTCAATTTTTGCATTTTTTTCATTTCCTGCAATTTTTTTAATTTATTGTAAATTTGTATAATATTCTGATATTTTTTTAAATTTGTGAAATTGTTCATTATTTTTTCTAGAATTGTTTTAAATTTATGGAATTTCTTTTCGTTTGTGTTATTTTGTTCAATTTAATGCAATTATTTTTCATTATATATAATTTTGTCTACTAGGTTATTTTGTGGGTTAGGTATTAAAATAATAGCTAGGTTTATAATAATAAAAAAATAGTAATAAATTAGAAAATTTGAAAGAATGAAAATTTGTTTTGATGAGTAAATTAGAAATAAATTACTTAAATAGAGAATATATGTTTTTGGTGATAAACTAATTTGGTAATCTAAGGAAAAAAAATAAATAGTAGAAAATATTACATAAATAGTTAGTATAATATTATATTTAAAAAAGTTGGTGAATAAAATGAATAGAAAGTAAGGAAAAAAATTGTAACTAATTAGGTTTAAAGATATATATAATTTATTGCATATTTAGATTTATGTTTATAATGTTGTTGTATTATTTTAATTATTGTGGGATAGTTGATTTTTTGTTGATATAAAAGCAGTTCAGAGTTTGAGTTCGCATTTTGATTTTTTTAGTACTTGCTACATACCAAGTAAGTGTTTTTAACTTAATTTAAAATAAATTTGAGTGTTGGAGTATGTATTTGTTTATTGAATTGGATATAATATGCACTATATTTTTAAATCACTTTAAAAATGAAATGGATATTAATTGAAATTATTTATTTGTAAATGAAATGTATGATGCGATGCTTGTTTTAGTTTGTGAAATGGTATGTAATTGTTGCTAGTTGTAGGTTTTGAAATTGTACGCATGTGCTGGTAGTTTAAGTTTGTGAAATTCAATGCATCTGCTGCTAGTTTTAGGTTTTTGAAATTAAGTGAAATTAAATGCATGTGCTGGTAGATTTAGGTTGTGAAATTAAATGCATGTGCTGCTAGATCTAGGTCGTGAAAATAAAGTCTGGGTAATTTGTGGTTGGCCCAGCATTGTGGTTGATATAGAAGTGTTGTTTATAATGCAGGAACGGCCCTAATTTATTGGGGAGATTTAATAATTACAGGGGAAACTCTATCGAATTTTCGATAGAATTTTCGTTGAATTTAGCTATAGGTTAGAGACTAAAGAATTTTAGGCACACAAAATGAATCAAATTTAATCTGACTTCAAATAGTAATATTTAAGGAAAAATAATATATTTAAAATATAAATTTTTGTAATTGTGGATTCATTTACATCTTCCTTGCAACAAATAAGTAAAGTCAGATAATTATCGTATTCGATTGCAAGCTCCTTGCATCGGATTTACAAATATTTGCACTTTTGAATAAAAAATTAATGAATCATAACATTTAAAATTGATAAGATCCAAATTTGTTTGCGTCTTTCTTGCAACGAATAAGTAAATTAAGTCAAATAATTATCCTATTCGATTGCAAGCTCCTTGCATCGGATTTATTAATTTTTGCGCTTTGGAATAAAAAAATTAATGATTCATGACATTTAAAATAAATAAAATCTAATTCAGAATATTTTCTTCGGATTGTTTCAGTGATTTTGTACACAGTATTCATTTGAGTACTTGCCATTAATTTCTGATATTGAAATGATATTAGAAATTAATGTATTAATATTTTTCGAATCGTTTGCATCCTCCTTGCAACGAATTCCAATTTTTTTCGTAGGAACGATTAAAGTCATCGTTCCTATTTAGTTAACCCTAGATGAATACCTTCCAGTGTATTTAAAAGTTAATTGAATACGCTGGATTGTCCTTGTGGACAGTTTTTGAAATGACGTGTTAAGTGTTATCGCGGCATAATCATTTGTGTGTAATTATATAATTTTGGTGCTTCTTGGCTATGTTCTCTGGGTACACATTAAGATATATACCAAATAATGCAAGTTTTCTAAGTAAAAATTTGCGGATGTTTCACTATTTTGTATATATCTCGAATAGTGTACTTGGAGAACCACGTCGGGAGGCTGCCGAAATTTACACAAATAGTATGCAATCGTGATACGCTTTTCATGACACTTTCATTAATGGTTTGGGGCCTACCTTTAAAGAAAGAAAAAAAGAAATGATGGACGGTGGAAATCTTTTAGGTTTGTTTATAATCAAATCGAATCCAGTAACCTTATTGAATATAAAAACAAAATAATTATAAATAGTTTATTAATCATATTTTTTCAGATATGGAGGAAGATCGAAAGTGAATGTACAAGGGTAGAATTGTTTACGAGTGCTCTTCTAGTGAATGGACAGATAAGGCTGATGCATTTGTTGAGTTTGCATTGAAGTATCCAGAGTTTGTTAATGGCAGCACTGATATCAAGTGTCTGTGTCCTAAACTGAAGTGCCGGAATAAGCAGTTTCTTGATGCGGACATAGTGAAACTTCACTTGTACCGGAATGGGTTTGTGCCGAACTATTATGTTTGGAAATACCACGGTGAGAAGGAAGTGGCCGGAGGTATACATTCTGTAAGAGATGAATCTAGTTTGTCAACTGTGAATCATAATATTGGCTACGAGTCTGAGTGTTCAAATCAGACTTCGTACCATACAATGGTTCTAGAAGCCGTGGGACCAGATTTCATTCTAGAACCAATTGAGGAGGAACTAAATGCTGAAGCACAGAATATTTATAACATGATTCGAGCTGCAGATAAACCGATTTATGAAGGTAATACGAAGCATTCTCAATTGTCTGTTGCTGTTAGGATGTTGGAGATAAAGTGCAGACATAGGTGCTCACAAGCATGGTCTGATGATATGTCTTAGTTTCTACAAGAGTTATTGCCTGATGAGAATTTGATGCCGGTGGACTTTTATAGCACGAAGAAGTTGGTTAAAGGGTTAGGGTTGCCGGTTGAAGTTATTCACTGTTGTGTGAATAATTGCATGATATATTAGGGTGCAGATAAAGATTTGAACAATTGTAAGTTCTGTGGGCATGCACGGTATAAGCAGCAAGTTGTGACTTCTCATCGGAGAGTGGTTGTAAGGAAGTTGAAGACCCCTCATAAGAAAATGTTTAACTTTCCTCTAACACCTTGGCTGTAGAGGTTGTACGCATCATCTGTGACTGCCAGTGAAATGAGATGGCACGCAGAGCCTGTAATGGAAGATAAAAAGATGTGTCACCCATCAGATGCCCCCGCATGGAAGCATGTTGACAATAAGTTTCCTGATTTTGCTTCAGAGGTTCGGAATATAAGATTGGGTTTATTTTCAGATGAATTTTAACCATTTGGTCAATCGGGTCAACAGCATTCCCTATGGCTAGTGGTTGTAACGCCGTATAACTTACCTCTAGACATGTGCATGAAGGAGGAATTTATGTTTCTGACTGTCTTAATCCCCAGGACAAACAATCCAAAGGGAAAGATTGATGTTTTCATGCAGCCATTGATTGAAGAGTTGAAAAGTTTATGGTCTATGGGTGTCCAAACTTGTGATATTACTAAAAAGTAGAATTTTTGGATGCGAGTTGCGTTAATGTGGACAATAAATGACTTTCCTGCTTATTCGATGATGTCTAGATGGAGTACTGCATGGAAGACAGCATGTCCTCATTGTATGGAAGATTCTGATTCATTCAGACTTAGTTTGAGCAGAAAGAAGTCATGGTTTGACAACCATAGGAAGTTCCTACCCCCGGATCATGAATACAAATGTAACACTAAAGACTTTCGGAAAGGGGTGAAAGTTAGAAAAGTATTTCCAGGGGTTAAATCACGGCATGAGATTCTTCAGGAACTTAATAACCTTGGATTGAAGAAGTTGACCGAAGTTGATGCCTAGGCAGTGAATGATGCAATCAGTAAGACTTGTGGTTGGAACAAGCAAAGTATCTTCTAGGATCTCCCTCATTGGCCTGAACTTTTACTCAGACACAATCTCGATGTTATGCATATAGAGAAGAATGTATTTGACAACATCTTCAATACGGTGTTGAATATTCCTGGTAAAATAAAAGACACAAAAAAATCTAGAGATGAGTTGAATCTTTACTGTCGTAGGCTGTTGTTCGCAAAAAGATACTTATAAATTAAAAAAAAAAGACTATCTTTTAAATGAGTATCTTTTAAATGTTGTACATGTGGACAGAGCGCCCGGGACGCGTCTAAATGCCATTGCCCGTCGGTTGGTGTCCAATGGCAATGGTGACATACCCACTTAATGGATTTTTAGATTTTTATAAAAAAAAATATGGAGTCACCACCTGAATTGCATCGGGATCACCCAGTGATTAACAAACAGGTAGATTCCTTTAGAAAAGTCCATTCGTCATCACCACCAGATGATTTCTAGGTTTGGAATAAGTCATCCATACTAAGGTAATTTCCCATTTAATTAAGTAATAAGGTCATTATTTTCTGACAAAGATAAACAAGATAAAGTTGTAAATCACCCAGAAAGTAAAACGCGATGAATGGGCGCGCCCAATATTGTTTCTAATGAACTTATTCTGGATGAGTGGATGGTTGGTTGCCCTCAGAAATGAGATAGATTACTGCTTCGGATAGTAGATAAGCTATTGAATGATTGAAATCCAAAGAAATGATTTTGTAAATCGTCGTCGAAAATCCTTGGTTTTGATCTCTGTTTTTTTGAAGAAATATATTTTGTTTCTCAATACTTCTATGAAAAAAAAAACCCCTCCTCCTTTCCTTTGTCCTCTGATTTTTCTTTTTATACTTAGGGTTACACAGACAAAAGGAATAATCTTTCCCTCGACAGATAGAATAATCTTTTCAGTAAAGCGGAGGAATAAAAATGATTTTTGTTATTTGTCAGACACTCCTCGCCAATCAATACACCTGACAGACATGAACATCCGGCCGAGTGTTTGATGGTTCGGCCGGATGTTCACCCTAGGCTAAATGGGCTTGGGCTTTCAAGATGATTTTCTAGATAATTTAGGCTATGTTTAGGGTTCGGACAAATATTAAAACATTTGTTTGGACCCTAAATTATGCCATAAATATATTAAAAATATTTAAGCACATTTAAAAATAATTTTTTGTATTCTTCAGCTCATTTCTACGAGAAATTGGGTAATCAATTGGTTTAAAAATAAACCAAATTCATCACTGGGCTCCCGGGCTGCTTCCACTTTTCTGCATCTAAAAATTAGGTGTCTACAGTTTGCCCCCGATTTGTTGGAGCTTGGCGATGTTATAAAAACATGAATAAACGAACATCAAAGCAAACAAACATCACAAACCTGACAAAAGGATACAGTCTGTGTCTTTGGCTCGGGGTTCGATAATCGTCACCGATAATTGGGAGGTAGCCCATCTCCCTAGATAGTCGTCACTGATATGTTGGAGGTAGTTTGTCTCCACGGATAGTCATTGCTGATAAATTGGAGGTAGTTCGTCTCCGAGATACTAGAGGTAGCCCGTCCCCAGGATCTTGTGTCTGTGTCCAATTCAGCTTGACATAGAAATCTAGGATGCTCTCGATCGACTAGATAAGAAATTCTAAACCCTTAATAGTCTAGAAAGGTATCAGGATGCCCCCGGGAAAGCTTCGTCTGCTTCAGTGTTTGTTCTGGTATAGTTTTCCTTACGAATTGACCCATTCATTAATTGGAGCTTCTGGTAGTGTTCTACCTGTCACAAGTTAGCCTGAAAAATTACTCATAGTGCATTGAGGTTACCTAAATTTTTTGGGAATTTTCTGGTTTTGTTTTCCTGCTGTTTTGAATTTTTTGAGATTCTGTCACTGTCTGTCAAAAATTTCATCTGGAAGTTCAAAAAATTTATCTGAAGCTTCCAGGGCCTTTAGAAAAATTTTCTAATCAACGTAGAAAAATTTTGGAATTTTTGGAGCTTCCGGCACTGTCAATTCTGATTTTTTGGTCTGTCCGTTGCAGACTCTTTGATTTTTAGGTCTTTTTGCTGGACTTGAATTTTAAGGGACCAAAAGAGAAATTTGGCTACCCACTCTCTTTTGGTAACCGCCAACTTTCTCCCCTTCTTAATCATTTTGATTTATTAACTCTCACAAATTTTCCATTAATTCTCATAACTCTCATTTTCTCTCTTTGGACTTCTGATTTCTTTCTCTTTCCTTATTCTCTCTTTTCTTTTCTTCTCCTCTTATTCCTTCTTTTCTTTTCTTTTCTCTTCTTCTCTCTTTTCTTTTCTTCTTCTCTTATTCCCCATCAATGGCTGACCAAGAGGACATTCAAATGGAGGAAGACCCACATGTCTAGGAGGTTACCAATCCCGTTATTGACCCTCTAGACCCCTTCATTGATCGTTCTTGCTCCATTTTTACTGTTGATGAGTTTTTTTATTTCCATGATTCTTATGGATTAGAGAGAGGCATGGAGATCATGACCTTGACGAATCTAGGCACACAAGTCGGCTGTTATGCTTCCTTACATCTATTTCTTCATTGCTCAGGGGTTATTTTGAATGTTGGCTGCTATTTGGTGATTTGGTGCAATTTTGGGCATCTAGACTGTCATTACAGGTCCAGCCGGATGTTTGAACATCCGACCGACTGTTCATGACGTCCATCAGCCCTGATTTTTATCTTCTCTTGATGCTTGGGTGTTCGAACGATTACTTACATGCTTTAGTGATGATTGGTGATGTGTTATGTGCTATGGGTGTTGGTGAATTGAATATATTGAGTGAAATATTAATGTAATGACAAAATGCTCCAAAAATAGGCTTTGTATGATTATTTAATGTGCCTACTGATTGTTGTGATGCCCATTGTGCTTTGAATGTTGGTGGATTGAATGAATTGTGTGAATGTGCATTGTGGTAGGCGAATGTCTGAATCTAGGTCGTAAACATTCAGCCGAATGATTATTGAACATCCGGCCGGTTGTTCAATAATCCGTTCAAATGTTCAATCATTCGGTCGGATGTTTACATTCAGGATGATGAGAATGATTAAATCCTTAGCTCATTTGCCTCGGATTAGTGTCCTGTTTCCTTGTGTTTGCTCGTGGGATCATGTTTTGAATAATGTTAAGTGCTATGTTAGTGCATTCATGACCCGTTTGTCGTATGTAAATTGTGTCGTCATTTAAAACTTCATTCATTTAGGACTGTGATTGTGTCGTGAAACTGTAAATGCAATAAGATGAATGTGTTTGCAATTCGTTCATCTCATTTTGGTGGGTGTTTGTGCCTTTATCCAAAATTTGTTCATTTCTAATTATGACTGTGGCATGAAATGATGAATTTAGCACTCGTTTGTCCTTTGTGTTGTTTGTTTGGCTTGTCGCCGTGTGTGTGAATGCATGCTTTACTTACAGTGAGGGTTTTACTTGCAGAAAGGTTCCGCCACCAGCTTTTCCCAGTCAGGAAATATGTGTGATTCCAGGAAGGCTTAGAATATGCTCCCTGAGGCTATCAGGGATCGAGTCCGTGGCGCCAGGCTGGATACCTTTGTCATGGCACTTCCTGACCAGCTGGGTCATGTTCATAGGGTTTCCACCTATGCCCTGCTAGAGCGTTGGATGTGCAGTACCCACACTTTCCACTTGCCATGCGGAGAGCATACACTTACCCCAGGGGCGTATTCGCTGCTATTACTGGTGTTAGGTGTGCTTGTGAGAGGATCCCGTTCTATGGTGCTCTTTACTTTACTTCGATGGAGGAGAGGACTGCTTACTTCACCCGGATGTTTGGGTTTGAGCCCATCTACCGCGATCGGGATATGAGGATTGTTTACTCCGGTATGTTGGAGTGGCTGACTCCATTTATTGTAGAGGGTCAAGACGGGAGACTACGGTATAAGGATCCTGTAGTGGAGGTGGCCCGAGATCAGATGGCCAAGATCTTTCTATTCTACTTGTTGGGGAGCATTTTGTTCAGTAATGAGACCAGTAGCCTGTGGATTCACTTTGTGCCTCTACTGAGGGATTTTGATGCCATGGGGCATTATGATTGGGGGTCTGCCGCCCTAGCTTACTTGTACTCTTGCTTGGATAAATTTTCCATGGGGTACAAGAAGCTAAAAGGGTTTTGGCACGTGGTGCAGGTAAATATTATAACTTCAGCTTGTTATTTTGACTGTATTCTTTTGGTTGCTAACTTTTGTTGCTTCTTTTACAGATATGGATCATTGAGATGGGCCTGCTGAGGAACTTCCATCCCATCGGCATCAGGGAGACTTTTTTGATGTTGAGACGATAGGGTTCATCTCGCAACCCGACCCCGCAGATGACCCTGGCGGCTCACATGATGGTTCTGAACATGCTGACTCATACTTTTGAGGATGTGAGTATATCATTTGTGCTTACCATTTTATCTCAGTTTTCAGATTCTAACCAAATTGGTTATGCTTATAGATTCATTTTCACTGGATGTGTGAGCCGGATAGATTGCCAAAGTACGTGACTGCCTCTATGACGAAGAATGAGAGGCGGATCATGCTGAAGGGTTCAGGCTGCAGGATGTGGTTCTTAGGCGAGCGAGTGATCGACCAGTGCTTAACTGTAGAGAAGGAGGTTGTCCCTCAGGATCCCCCATAGAGCATGTTCTATACTCATCGCTTGAACGAGGGCTTTGTGGCTCGCTGGATCGTTGGCCGGGAGGCCCTGGACTTCATTGTTGAGGGCGCTTCTTACACTGCCTTCCTCGCCGATTCATGTTTGCCTACTCTACCCTTGCCCATGACGAGGGCTATGGTTGTAAGTATCTAACTACTTCTGAATTTTTTTTTCTTGTATGATGATATGCTCTAACTTTCTAACTGCTTTTCCAGCTAGGAGAGCTGTGATCAGGCTCCCTAGGAATGTCAGGGACCTACACTTGTTGGGTGGCGGCACTGGCGGCCATGTGGGCACTTCTACTACTGAGGTCCGAGCTAGTGGGTCAGCTGCTAGGGAGAGTCCAACTGGTGGGGGTCCAGTTCCCGGAGGAGCGACACCCACCTCGGCCAGGTCTCATCGTTCCCGCCTTCATCTTTCACATGCTGCACTTCTAGAGGCATCACAGAGTAGGTTATCGAGCCGTCTACTGAGCACTGACTGGTGGTGCCCCCTGGTGTCAGCCACGTAAGTCAGTAGGCAATGTTGCTTTGAATTTCTAGTTACTTGGAATTCTCATGATTTTCCTCTATTGTAGGTCTCTATTGACGATGCTTATCAGCTGGTCGGCATGTTTCAGGCCTGCAAGTTCATGGCCGTGGGCCTATGCACCGAGTGGTAGGCTCGGGTGATTACGCTGGAGGCAGAGAATGCCGGCCTGAGGGCTCAGCTACAGCAGAAGACTACTAAGACCGGGCCGACTACAGAGGAGGAGAGCTCATCGAGCAGCAGCAGCAGCAGTGAGGACCAGACCCAGTTCGTGAGGAGAGTCTGCCCCAGAGAGGACTGATTACTTTGTGTTTCTTGGACATTGTTGATATTTTCTAAATACTTTTGATACTTCTTTTAGAACCTGTTATGTATGGATGTACATGTTTGGATGCTTTTTAATGTTTATTGTAGTAATTATGAAAATGCAATTGCACTTAGATATTATGATTATATATTCACAAAAATTCCTCTAAATGTCTAGTACGGCAATGAAATGCAATCTTACTCATGTGTTAATTTTTCACGTAAATGAATGCATGTATGCATGAAAATGCATGAAATTTTTGTGGTCTCTATCGTAAACGTCCGACAGGACGTTTGAAGGTTCGGCTAGACCATTAATCATTCGGCCGGACCTTCAGTCCCTGTATGTATTTCTTTTGACATCTGTAATTGTTCTGCCATGTATCCTTGCCACTAATCCCTTTTTGCTTACTTATGTTATAGAATTAATTCTTGTCTATCTTGCCAACTCATTAACCAATGAGAAGCTATCCTTCACCTCCCATGCATGCAAATTCCCTTTTTAAAATGAGAATTATTTCTTCTCTCTGTAGCTTCATTTCCCCTTTTTCTTTGCTTTTCCTTTGCCTTTGGTCCCTTATTTCTCCTTTGGCCTATAGCTTCCTTTACCATCTTTCTTACTACCTTTTGCTTCTTTTATTCTTCAACTTCAACATGGGTTCACTTTCTCATGCTCCTTCGGTGATCAACAATCTTATCAAAGAGTTATTGGGTTCTAATCACCAGAAATGGAACTATCTCCATAATTTTTCTTTATCTCCTCTGGTATCTGTAAGGACCATGGAACTTGATGAATGCTTCCTTAGGAGTGCTACTAATTGTTGGAGTCCCCGGGATCATGAATTTCGCATCGGAGACCTTGAAATATGGCCCCTGCATGAAGAATTTGCTACCATCCTAGGTAAAAGTTACACTTCCTCTTCAATTCCTGTGGCCTTGCCCAGCCTAGAGTTGAACTTTCCCACTTTCACAGTTCCACTTTTTGACTTACTACCTCGGATCTTGTTGTCCTATTCAAATAATGGGATGTTAACTCTGCCTGAGTTGCCAGAAAATTGTAAGCATAAAACCGTTGGTTGTTTCGCTTGGCGCAGAGTTCTTGCTTTTCCTTGTATGCAACTTACCTGCCAACTGTCCCAGATGGCACAGGTGATATTCAAATTGCCCACATTATTGGTCAGGTGGAGGACGGTGCAGACCCTTTTCCCGTCATTCTTGCTGAAACATTCATCGGCTTGGACAGTGTTTCTCAGGGTGATCAGTTCAGGGGTAGTCTGATGCTTTTACAGGTGAATGGTGTTTTTTTGTTATTATTATTATTATTACTATTATTATTATACATTTTTTGTTTTATTATCATTATTACTATTTTTGGTGGTTATTTATTATTATCATCATTATCATTATTATTATTATTATTATTCGATTGTCAATGTGATAGATTTGACTGAGGGAAAGGTTGGCCCTTTTGGAGGTTCCTAGAAGTTTGAACCTTTATACACCCAAACAGTTGATGGCCCGTTGTCTTTCTCGTGCTGCCCTTAATTTAATTGAAACCGAGTGGGATGACTTTCTAAATGACAGATAGGAGGATAATATCCGCTAGCACTTTTCATGGTGGTCTTGACGGAAGTGACAGTGGAGCTCTTTGATAGATCTGTTCCGTTGGCTGGCCAGCACCTTTCTAGTTTCTATACCCCTTCCAGGCTCTATCGCCAATATGGGCAAGTTCAGAGTGTTAGCCCCGAGATTTCAGTAATGATTTTGATGATGTAAAACATTAAGTTATTCACTAATATGTTTGTTAAGTGTTTTTCAGGTATCACATTATAAAAGGATGCATATTAGTATTTGATGAAGTAAACATTTTTGTACAAGTTACGGTTT
>CANYLF010353688.1:0-12298 GCA_948193215.1 Bocquillonia castaneifolia
AAATTTTATATTTTAGATTTTTTTATATATTTTAAATATATTATAATATATAGTGTTTTTTCTATTTTAATATATATTATATATATATATATATATATATATATATATATATATATATATATATATATATATATATATATATGAAATGCATATGCTACGTGTATTATCTGTAAATTGTTTGTGATGTGCCGGATGGAGGATGGATGTGGGATGAGCTACCTGGTGGGTGTCACTAGACTGTGTGCACACAGGAGTCAGGTATGTGGTTAATGTTTATGATTTTAAAGGATGGGGCATGCTCGAGAATACTCGGGCGCCGATCCTATTTACGGTTGACGGTGGCATGCTCAAGAATACTCGGGCGACCGTACTATTATTATTTTTTGGGGCATGCTCGAGAATACTCGGGCGCCAGATACTGATATTGGAATAAGTGACAAATCTTGGACTCAAGAGACACTGATTTATTCGGGTTTAGAGGGGAATTAGGTGTTCTGCTTCATTCTTCCTTCCTTGTTTGTTTCCTGTGATTAATTTATTCATTTACACTTATACCTGTATATATTATTATTATTATTATTATTATTATTATTATTATTATTATTATTATTATTATTATTATTATTATTATTCATATATGTTTGACTCCATGTAGGTTGCTTTTCATAAATATGATATTGATTCAGTCAGTGAGGTCTGACTTTCCTTAATTTAATATTTTTTAGGATTCTTCTCAGACCTCTGTTGTCAAATCTTTACACCGGACTTCTTCCTCACCGGCAATTTTGTGAAAGGTTTCTTACCTATTTCTTCGGATGTATTTTATTCTAGGAGCTACAGTAGGAGCTTGTTTGTATTAGGATGTTAATTTCATGGGTCTATCAGATTTGTATCAATATGATGTTATGATTTTATAATATGGATGATCTATGTGATGATTGGTTATGACCATAGATGCTCCAGCTAATAAGCTGGGTACATTATAGTGTTGAATTATTAGTAACATGTTACGTTATGATTTCAGATATTATTATGACTCGTGATATTATTTTGTGGAACAAGAATATAAAATTCTGGCATGTTATGTGGATGATGGTGTTTATCAGGTTTAGGCTAGCTATGGGTTCCGGTAGCATATAGCTTTCCCGTTCCTTGGCACCGGTCACGTAACCCGGGGTTGGGTCGTGACAAAGTTAGTATCAAAGCCATTGGTTTTATTTTATGAATATTTCATTTCCTTAGAGTGTCAGAGTCTTTCTTGAAACTACTGCAGCATAGGATCCTTTATCATTTTTGATTAAGTACTCCTTGTTTCTAGTATTCAGTGTACCATTAGGATTTTGTTGTTGCTAAAGTTTATGTGTTTATTTTTCAGAATGAATCGACGTCAACACCGAGGCGTGCAACAACTAGAGGAAGAGGAGGATGTTGCATCTGATCAGAGTGAAGTTCCTCAGGAGGGAGAGGAACCTGCACAGCCTCGACGTTGAGGAAGGCCCAGAAATCAGGGCGGACGTAGACGGGCCCGAGGTGGTAATGTATAGCCGCCGCTGATCAGGCCACGATAGAGGCTATGGCCGGAGGGATAGCACAGGCGTTTCAGCAGCCTAGGTAGGTTTCTAATCTTGAGGCCATCAGTACTTTTGCTAGATCCTTCAGAGTACCATTTGATGGATCAGGGGACCCGATGGATTTCTTGAATATGATCCGAAACAGAGTTTCTTTTGCTACGAATGATTATCAGTGAATTTGGATGGTTGAGACATGCATGGAGAGAGAGGCACATGATTGGTTCATAGTTGCCATTAAACCGATGATTGATACCATTACTTGGGCTGAGTTTGAGGAGAGATTCCAGCAGCAGTATATGCACTTATCCTATCAGATGCGGAATAGGGTTCAGCTAATGACCATCTCCAAGAAAGAAGAAGAGACAGTCCCGGCATACACTAATAGATTCAGAAGATTTTTGAGATTCGCAGGCCCTTTAATGGAGGATGAATTACATATGATACATTTGTATGTTGCCGGATTAGGACTGGAGTATGTGAGTATGAGGACAGAGGGACAAACTTTAGATTCTGTTTATGTTGAGGCGGTGGCGATAGAGCAGCGACTCCAGAGGCACCGTGGAGTGCCAGGATCTTATGGTGCTAGCAGTTTTAGATCTACAGGGCAGAGTAGTGGGGTAAGTGGATAGTTTTATAGGGGTACACAGTAACCCCAAATGAGCTTTTAGATGGGTTCTAGTAGTGGACAGAGTTAGTTTGGGTCTCGGGTTTAGCATAGAGGCAGACGTGGTCAAAGAGGAAAGGGTAGTTCTTATTTCAAGACCAATAATAGTAGTAGTGGATAGAGCTCTGGTTATGGTAGTGCGGGCTATGGCAGTTATAGTTCTAGCCCGAGTGCTTATCAGACTTGTGGGAGATTTCATCAGGGACCGTGTCATTTTAGTCAGAATACATGCTTTAGATGCGGTCAGGTTGGGCATTATGTGAGAAATTGCTTGAATTATCCTTATCCGAACCAGACTCAGTTCCACCTAGCTTCTTCAGCTTCCAGTGCAGCACCACCACTAGTACAGCCATGACCTCAGTACCCGACAACTTTTCAGGGTGGTCCTTATCAGGCAGGCCCTTCTCAGGGCGGTTATCAGATGGTAGGTCAGCAGGGCCTAGGATATAGAGGCAGAAATGGTGGGAGATTTGGTGGCAGGAATAATGGCAGAGGATCGGGACAGACTTCGACCTCACAACAGGGTGGAGGCCAGGTTAGGGTCTTCACACTCACTCCCCAGGACGCTCAGACTTTGAACACAGTGGTGGCAGGTACTATCCCGGTATGTTATAATGATGCCTTGGTTTTGTTTGATCCCGGTGCAACACACTCTATTTCTCCTTCCTTTTCATTGAAGACCGGTTGTAAAGGTACAAGAATGCTAAGTCCATTGTCAGTGGCCACTCCTCTGAGTGATGCTCTGGTCACCGACATTATGTTTTTGCTATGCCCTGTAATGATTGAAGGCAGGGAGATGATGGCAGACTTGATTCTGTTAGATGTGATGGACTTTGATGTGATCCTAAGAATGGACTGGTTGTCCCAACATTATGCTACCTTGGATTACAGAATGAAAGAAGTGACGTTCGGAATGCCTGGAAATGAAGAGTTTAAGTTCAGAGGTGAGAAATATGTGATGCCTCAGAACTTAATTTCTGCCTTTACAGCTAGGAAGTTGCTTCGGCGTGGATGTCAGGGATTTCTAGCAGTAGTTAGAGATACAAATTTAGAAGGAGATGAAGTTAGTGATGTGCCAGTAGTATGTGAATATCCGGATGTGTTTCCAGAGGAGTTACCGAGGTTGCCGCCGGATAGGGAGATTGAATTCTGTATTGATGTGGTTCTTGGAATCGCTCCTATTTCTATACCACCGTATAGAATGGCCTTAGCTGAATTGAAAGAGCTAAAGGAGCAGTTACAGGAATTACTTGATAAGGGTTTCATAAGACCCAGTATTTCTCCCTAGGGTGCACTTGTACTATTTATGAAGAAGAAGGATGGTACACTCCGACTCTGTATTGATTACAGAGAACTGAACAAGGTGATGGTAAAGAATAAGTATTCGCTTCCTCGAATAGATGACTTGTTTGATTAGTTGCAAGGTGCCTAATGCTTCTCTAAGATCGATTTGAGATCGGGTTATCATCAGTTGAGAATTAGAGAAGAAGATATTCCTAAAACTGCATTCCAGACTAGATATGGTCACTATGAGTTTCTGGTGATGTCCTTTTGGTTGACTAATGCCCCGGCAGCCTTTATGGACTTAATGAACAGAGTATTCAGGCCATTTCTAGATCGGTTTGTGATTGTGTTCACTGATGACATCCTAGTGTATTCCAGAAGTATGGAGGAGCATGAACAACATTTGAGGATGGTATTGGAGACTTTAAGAAGAGAGCAGTTGTATGCAAAGTTCTCCAAATGTGAATTTTGGCTGGATAGTGTTACTTTCTTGGGACACGTGGTGTCCAAGGAAGGGATTCAGGTTGATTCGAAGAAGGTTGAAGCTGTATTGGATTGGCCTAGACCTACCACAGTCACTGAGATTCAAAGTTTTCTATGTCTAGCAGGCTACTATCAGAGATTTGTACAGGATTTCTTATGGATAGCAGCACCATTAACACGCTTGACTCAGAAGAATGTTAGATTTGAGTGGGATAAAGCATGTGAGAACAGCTTTCAGTTGCTAAAGGAGAGGTTGACCATAGCACTTGTGTTGACCTTACCTTCTGGAACTGATGGCTTTACTGTGTACTGTGATGCTTCAAGAGTGGGCTTAGGGTGTTTACTGATGCAGAATGGGTGAGTAATGGCTTATGCTTCTAGGCAGTTGAAGAACCATGAGAGGAATTACCCTACCCACAATCTAGAATTGGTAGTTGTGGTGTTTGCCTTGAAAATTTGGAGGCACTATCTTTATGGTGTACCCTGTGAGATATATACTGATCATAAAAGCCTAAAGTATATATTTCAGCAAAGTAACCTGAACATGAGGTAGACTAGATGGTTAGAAATATTGAAGGATTATGACTGTTCAATCATGTATCATCTTGGGAAGGCGAATATAGTGGCAGATGCCTTGAGCAGGAAGTCAGCTGGAAGTTTTGCTCATATACAGAGAGATTGATCAACTGTTTGATCATGGATTGCAATGGTGGGTGAATAGGCGTGGATGCTTAGTAGCACAGTTTAGAGTGAGATCTGTATTTCTGGATCGAGTGAAAGCAGCTTAATCACAGGATCTAGAATTACAGAAGATTCTATACCATGTGCAACAAGGCACAACAGAAGAGTTTTGGGTCGATGGTGAAGGTATTTTGAGGATGGGCACTAGGGTGTGTGTGCCTAGGGTGGATCACCTGCAGAAGGAAATCATGGAAGAAGCTCACTATACACCTTACAGTGTTCATTGAGGTGCAACTAAAATGTACTATGAACTGAAAAGCATGTATTGGTGGAGCGAGATGAAGAAGGATATAGGAGAGTTTGTGTCCAAGTGCATGACTTGTCAGAAGGTGAAGTTAGAACACCAGAGACCTTATGGTTTGCTACAGCCTTTACCGATCCCAGAGTGGAAGTGGGACATGATCACGATGGACTTTGTTACCGAGTTACCTCGTACCCGGAGTGGGTATGACTCAATCTGGATGATTGTTAATAGATTGACCAAGTCAGCTCACTTTATTCCAGTAAAGAAGAACTATACCGTGCAAAAATTGGCTGAGTTGTATATTTTTGAAATAGTACGTTTGCATGGGGTTCCAGAGTCCATTGTGTTAGATAGAGATTTGAGTTTCACCTAGATGTTCTAGTGAGAGCTGCAGTCAGCTTTGGGAACCAGACTTGATTTTAGTATATTTTTTCACCCTCAGACAGATGGGCAGTCTGAGAGGACTATTCAAACTTTGGAAGACATGTTGCGGATGTGTGCCATGGACTTTGGTGGCTATTGGGATTTGAATATTCCATTGATTGAATTTGCTTACAACAGTTATCATGTTAGCATTGAAATGGCACCATTTGAAGCATTGTATGGCAAAAAGTGCAGATCCCCTTTGTGTTGGGATATTGGTGAGAGGCAGCTTTCTGGACCTGAACTGGTTCAACTAATTTCTGAAAGGGTTCCATTAATCCAGCAGAGATTGAAAATAGCTTTTAGCCAATAGAAGAGTTATGCAGATCCTAAGAGGAAGGACATTTCTTTTGATGTTGGCGACTGGGTGTTTCTGAAGGTGTCACCTATGAAAGGTATGATGAGATTTGGTAAGAAGGGTAAACTGGCACCTAGATACGTGGGACTTTATGAAATAAGTCTAGAGTTGGTGATGTAGCTTACATATTAGCCTTGCCACCAGAATTGTCTAGAATTCACCCGGTTTTCCATGTATCTATGTTGAGAAACTATACCTCTGACCCATCCCATGTGATCCAGACCGATAACATTAAGATTGGGGAGGATTTGACATATGATGAATACCCAGTAGTTATGATTGATCACCAAGTGAGACAGTTGAGGTCCAAGTCAATCCCTATGGTGAAGGTAGTTTAGAGGAACCATTCAGTTGAAGATTGCACCTGGGAATTGGAATAAGATATGCGGGAACAGTTTCCTAACTTGTTTCTTCAATGAGGTACATTCTTAAACTCGAGGATGAATTTATCTTAAGGTGGGGAGAATGTAATACCCATAAATTTTAGTTTTTATAATTTTCTAACTCGGGAATTTATTTTACGAATTTATTAAGCTTTTATTATCAAAAATTTAAAATAATTGCAAACGATGTCCGTTTAATCTAAAAATTTGCACGGATGATCTAAATATATTCCCGAGCTTACCATAAAAATTTGGGGAGAGACCGAGTTAAGGATTTTACGTTATTGATAAAAAGGACCTGGTTGTAAGACTAAAACTTTGGGTTATATAGGGTAATCTGGCAGATGGATCCAATTGCAAAAGAAAACCTAAAAAAACTAATTACTGCTACAGTATAAAATTCTCTGAAAATTACACTGTAGATCCCTTATCTTTTCTGTCGCCGTTCTCATTGCTCCGGCCATCTTTTTCATCCATTCTTGTGTCCATATTGTAGAACTCGATGAAAGCTAGCTGTCCATACCAATCTTTAGCCTCGACATTTTTGGAGTGAGGAGATTTTAACGTTCGAAGTTCCGGCATATAGGGGTTCCGTTGTCCGTGATTATCCGGCCATTTTCAGTCCAAAAGGAGGCCACATAAGGGTAGATTGAGAGGAGTAGAGGCGTTTAGGCTTTGGAATCGACATTTTTAGTGTCATTTTGACGGTGAACGGAGGGGGACCCTGTTGATGGCGCCGACGAAGAAAAACGCTTTGATCCATGAAAACGGTGGCTCCTAGAGGCGCGTGAGTGGGGTATGGAGCATCTAGGGTAAGTTGCGATCAATTTTGGAGGTTTGGGTGGCCATCCGGCCACAAACAGGCGATGGAGCTTGGGTCCCACGTGACGCCGTCTGCGGTGGCTGTGGGTCCCACCTCCGAAAGAGCCCAAAAATATTTTTAAAATTTACCTAAAATCATCTCGAGTAATTTTCATAATTGCGAGTCGGTCTAATTGTTTATGGTTTTTAAATTAAAAATCCCGAAAGTTTATTGGCGGTTTATGTATTTCGTAGAAATATGTGTTAAACGACTAATTTGATTATTTTGATATTTCATATGTTATAATCATGTCCTATAAGTAATAATTAAGCTGAATTGAGATCGAATCGGATTTATTTAATTATCGGATTAATTAAATAGGACTTTAGGACTGTTGGACCGTTAAACGAAGAATTTGATTATCGGACTGTTAAGGATGGTATTAGACATTAGATGAGTATAATTAATAGATAATAATAGTGCGATAAATTGAATAATGTAAAAATATGAATGATGTGGTTTTGGTGATTTAATTGATATGTTTGGTAAGTCCGGGTAGATCGGTAGGCGTAGGCCCGACTGTTGGTTGGTGATAATAGGAGTGTTGTTTAATTGCAGGATGGGCTCCACTTCGATGGAGAGATGTCCGTTTTACAGGAGAGGTTCGGCCAAATTTTCGGTAGAATTTCTTTGTAAAACGTGATATCGTGTTAGGCGGGTTATTTTATATTATATGTTATTAGTTATATGTCGGCAATATTTGTTTATTCATTTAATAGAAATTCTAGAAAATTCAATAGGATTTAGGTTAAGTCGTATATCTAAATTCTATTCTTTTAATTCCTGTAAAGAGTTCCAGAGGCCGAGGAGGGCCGAATATGTCAGGAGAGCGTAGAGGCGCGCACTCTAACTGTGAGTCAATTTCATATTTATGATTTTCTTTTAGAATACATGCTTTATTTCAGTTATGATTAAATAATTTACATTTCATTGCATATTCATTGTTTTCTTTAGTTAATTATATATTAGCTATATATATATATATATACGAAATGCATATGCTACGTGTATTATCTGTAAATTGTTTGTGATGTGCCGGATGGAGGATGGATGTGGAACGAGCTACCTGGTAGGTGTCACTAGGCTGTGTGCACACAGGAGTCAGGTATGTGGTTAATGTTTATGATTTTAAAGGACGGGGCATGCTCGACAATACTCGAGTGCCGATCCTATTTACGGTTGACGGTGGCATGCTGAGAATACTCGGGCGACCATACTATTATTATTTTCTGGGGCATTCTCGAGAATACTCGGGCGCCAGATACTGATATTGGAATAAGTGACAAGTCTTGGACTCAAGAGATACTGATTTATTCGGGTTTAGAGGGGAATTAGGTGTTCTGCTTCATCCTTCCTTCCTTGTTTGTTTCCTATGATTAATTTATTCATTTACACTTATACCTCTGTGTGTGTGTGTGTGTGTGTGTGTGTGTATTATTCCTATATGTTTGACTCCATGTAGGTTGCTTTTCATAAATATGATATTGATTCACTCAGTGAGGTCTGACTTCCCTCAATTTAATATTTTTCAGGATTCTTCTCAGACCTCCGTTGTCAAATCTCTAAGCTGGACTTCTTCTTCACTGGCAATTTTTTGAAAGGTTTCTTACCTATTTCTTCGGATGAATTTTATTCTAGGAGCTGTAGTAGGAGCTTGTTTGTATTGGGATGTTAATTTCATGGGCCTGTCAGATCTGTATCAATATGATGTTATGATTTTATAATATGGATGATCGATGTGATGATTGGTTATGACCATAGATGCTCCGGGTAATAAGCTGGGTATATTATAGTGTTGAATTATTAGTAACATGTTACGTTATGATTTCAGATATTATTATGACTCGTGATATTATTTTGTGGAACCAGAGTATAAAATTCTGGCATGTTATGTGGATGATGGTGTCTATCAGGTTTAGGCTAGCCATGGGTTCCGCTAGCATATAGTTTTCCCATTCCTTGACACCGGTCATGTAACTCGAGGTTGGGTCGTGACATATATATTAGGAGTAATCCGCACCAACCCGAACCATGAACACCCCTAATAAGTATATTGCATACTGCATACATTATGTATTAAAAGGAACGCTCGAGTCTTGTAAATATATAACACCTGATTAAATAAGGATAAAATATTGTTTTCACCCTCTTAATTAAATCTCTAGAAAATTCATTTTAACACATTTTCACTTGACTTATTTTTATGCAAGTTGCAAAAAAATCAAATTTATATTATAAACATAATAAAAATTCTTACCAGCAATTTTTTTATTTTTAATGAACAAAATTAGAAATTTTATTTAAAAACATAAAAGTACAATCGGTGGAAGAGGTTGAGAGTTCGATCCTTAGAGCCGTATGAAACGCGTGTGCTTCCAAAATGGAACTCACTCGACTCAGGATTAGTCGGGGCTTCAAATGGGGCTCTAGATATCCAGGGTAGTAAAAACTATCTTAAAAAAAGTACATTAAAATGGTACCATTTTTATGTGTGTTTCTTAAAAATATGTTAAATTAAATTTTTATTTTTATAAATTTGACATGACTTATATTGATTTTGATAAAATGTAATATAACTTTACATTTTATGAAATTTGGAAAGAAAATACATTTAGAAGTTAAAATAAATTTTATTTTTAAAAAATTAATAAGTTTAAGGATTAAATTAAAATTTATTTTTTACATTTACATCCTTTAACCAAATGTAAGGTGATGGTAATGGATTTTATGATGATTAGGGAAACGATTGACTTTTTAGAATGTGTGTAATTAGTAAATTATGCCAGTTGTTAGTAATTTGTTTAGTTGAAAATCAAGGTTTAAAAACTGACCCGATCATTGATCCGAAAATGTTAGAGAGTCAAGGGTCAGAAGTTCAACCGTGGTTGAATCGGGAGTTGAACCGGTGCTAAAATACACACATGTAAATATATACACATATATACTATTATTTTTTATATAATTTAACAAAGACCCCTACAAACATGCGGTAGTACCAATCCACCAAATCTGGATTGGTTATACATGTATATTATTGAGATTATACATCTAAAGTTACAAATAAAATAATTAAAAAGTAATGTTAATTATTAAAAATATATCAATAAAAATATAACTATAATTATAATTAGATCTATAATTTATATTTTAATCACATATATCTTCAGAATTTTTTTTATCTTGAAATGAAATAAATTAATAATAAAAATAAAACAATGTCTATATATTTCATAGTTGAAAAAAATAATAGTCATATATTTTTAATTACTTAATAAATGGATATAATTTTAAATTTTTAACATATAAAAAGTAAAAATAAAAAGACTCGTTTGAACCATGACTGGGTCACGGTTTAAGCGGTTCAACCAACCAGTTCAACAGATTTTTAGAAGGTTTGGTGAAAACGAGTTTTAGAGGTTGACTCCCGCACTCAAGGTCGATTTCCGGGTTTACGGGCCAAACCGGCCGGGTCTTAAAACCATTATTAAAATCAAACTAAAAACTAACTCTACATGTGTAAAAAGTAAATTAATTGTAAATGGACCAAGTAAAAAAAGACTTAATTTCCTTTTGAAAGATGGGCTTACTTTCGCTAAAAGAAAAATATGGGCTTACTGTATCAGGCTTGTTCTTTACTATCATTTTTTGTATTTTGGATTTGTAAATTAACATCACCTCTCATGTAATTAAGGGAAAATTAAAATATTGATAAATAAAAAAGTATTTTTTAACCATGGTTTCTAATGTTTTTATATTTTATTGGTTTATGTAATCATTTTTTCGAAAAATTTTATCCATAAAAGCTTTTTTTTCTTAATTTTTTATATTTCACCGTATAAAATAATTTTATTAGTCAACATATACATTTATTATAGTGTATACTAATTTAAAGTCAAATTCCAATAAAATTATGAAAAATCAATTTTTAAAATTGTACGGACTATTTATCAGTGTCTTTCATTTAACATCTAAAACATGTTATAACATGTTACAAACACTAATTTGATATGAAATTTACAAATTTAAAGATTCAAATTAAAAAAAATAAATTAAGACGTAAAAATTTAAGATTTTGAAAGGTCATGCACCAATTATATAATTATCCCAATTAGAAACTGGTAAGTAATTTAGTTCTGAAAGGTTGGGTATCGTCTCCATCACAACAAATTAGTCGGGATTTAAAGAACTTGAGATACTACTGAGGCAATTACTTATATAAAAAAAGTAATTTTAAAATTTTTTTTGAGGATGAACAAAAAAGTTTCATTCATAAAAAGCCATACGGTATGTACAAAATAAAATAAGTCTGTAATCTAAAATATCAAAAGAAAATTGTTCATTCATACTATTAACAACATATCGGCTCGACTCCAATAACATGACTTCAATCTTGTCATGTAAATTCTTCGATGACTCTGCATCTTTTTCAATTGCGGAGATCCACATCTTATGCTATAATATGACAATGTTAATTTTTCGTCAATATATCATATCAGACTCCCACAAAAAAAAATGGAGAGAAAAAAAAACTACCACAAAAGAGGAGAAGAAATAGACTCTCACAAAGAAGAGAAGAACAAAGCTCTCAATAATGAGAGAATAAACCTAAAATAACATGTGAAAACACCTTATTTATTATAAAAAAACAAGGCAAAGAAAATTGAGTAAAAGGGGCTTATTGCGAGTAGAGAAGTTGACGATAGCCCCAAACAAAAAAAACGACGATAAGTTTTTTTTTTTTTTGAGAAAGTTATGCGCTAGGTTTTTTTTCCCTTGAGCTAGAGAGAAATTTTCAAAAAAATGTAATTTAGTTTGGTTTACATAAAAAAAATTCAAAACATATTAAAAATCAAATAAAGAAGAGTTGAAATCAATAAACCAAAAGGTCAAATCGATACAATGAGGAAACAATTCTTATTTAAAAAAATAAAAAAATTATATAATTTAGAGAAAAAAATATTTAAAATATAAATATCATTGAATCAGTGATTGAACCACAATCCATTTTTAAAATTGATTTAACTTTCGATCCAATTTTTAAAATATTAATTAGGCATGATTTTATATTAACAACTTTTTATTAATGATAATTACTGAATCAGTCAACCCAAAATGAAGGAATACATCTGATCACATAATAGTTGATTATATGTATTCAAAATATTTCATCCATTAAAATGTATGGTTAATGAAAAAAACCAATAATTTTTAAAATCTGACTGTTCAAACTGGTGGCAAGCCAATTTATGGATTAGCTGGTTTGAACAGTTTGCCCGACCCAAATC
>CANYLF010354290.1:0-10245 GCA_948193215.1 Bocquillonia castaneifolia
TTCTTTCAATTACACCCTTTTTACTCATAATCACCAATGAATCAACCTCCGTTAACAAAATTAAACATACTAATGATTCCAATACTTATTGAAATGATTAATCATACTTAGATGCAAAATAAATTGATAATTAATTAGGGACGTTACAGTTAACCCATCCATGAAAGAGTACATGGCACTTACAACTGCACTATCCACTAGAACATTCATGTGTGGCAACCGAAAATCATCTTTTGGTGAAGCCTTGTTCAAGTCCCAGTAATCAACACACATCCTGATCTGACTCGGCCATCTTTCTTCAGGACTGGAACAATGTTTGCAATCCACTCGGGATACTGTACTACTTCTAAAAACCTTGCCTTGATCTGTTTCTCAGTTTCCTCTTTGATTAGTTTGGCCCATTATGGTCTTAACCTTCTCAGCTTCTGCTTTACCGACTTTATGTTCGGATCAATAGGAATGTGATGCTCAGCTATCTTTCAATCAATCCCAGGCATGTCGTCATAGGACCAAGCAAATACTATCTCTCTTTTTCAAAATTTTTTCAAATTTCTCTCTCTCATCAATAGTAACATCAGATGCAATTAATATTTCCTTTGGGGTTTCTTTTGTGCCAAGATTAAATGCATTAGCATGTATAGAGTTTATGTCAAAAATGCTTATGGAATGATCAATAAAATGCAAAGTGCCATCAGAATCAATATTACACAAGTAACAAAATCAGTAATCATATCATTGACCTTTGAAACAAATACATCATTGTCCTCAAACAAGTCGGATGTTATTACATCATTCTCATAAAAGACACTAACTAAAGATTGTTCTATGAAAGCATCTAAATCAGAGAAAGTAGCAGCAGTAAGGGCAGGGTCTCCAGCGTCGATGATCTCTTCAATAGTCATCTTCTCAAAGTCTTTAGAAATCAGATCTTCTATAGAATGAATCTTTAGTAGATCTTGGAATACCTCAAAACCAGGCACTACTATCCCATTGACTTCCACAGGCTCAGCTTTTCCCGGATACAACTTCTTATTTTCTAGAACATACCAGTCAGCCAAGATCCTTCCCTTATTCTTGAGCTCAGTTTCTCCATCATAGCCTAAACCATCCTTATTAGTCTGAGTTTTCAGTTCAGGAAATTTGACAAGCCCTTATTGATTCTTGCCCAGCTTATGTGTTGGCATAAAGTTCATATCATCCCATTATCTCTTGGATTGTTTGGATCTTCAAAGATTCCCATCGCATGGAATCCCATAGGTGAAATAACACCCTGAGGTATGGCTTGAAGGACTGCAACAGATTTGGTAGGCTCCGTAGAGATGGTCAACACATCTTCTTTTCGTGGGAACTTCACTTTTTGATGAACTGTCGAGGGCACGCCTTCTAATGGATGGAACCAAGGCCTCCTAAGTAGCACTACGAAGGTTATAGGCACTTCCAATACTATGAACTCAAATTCATTTTCAATTGGGCCTACTTTGACTTTAGTATTGAAGGTTCCATCCACATTTCTTTTGGAGTCATCATAAGCCCTAATGACCAAGTCATAAGGCTTAAGATCAGTGACAGTCAGACCCATTTTAGGAAGAAGCTTAGTAGGACACACATTAATAGAGGACCCATCATCCACCTTCACATAAGAGGTCTTTCTCCCATTTACTTTAGTGGCTATATATAGGGCTTTGTTATGATCTTTCCCCTCTAGAGGCAAGTCTTCATCGGTGAAAATAATCTCACCGGGCTTTTTCTTAGTCATCAACCCAATCATGTCATTTGGAGTAGTATTTTCAGGAATCTGAATTTGGGACAAGGCCTTGACCAATGCTTTCCTATAGGCCTCAGAATCAACAAGAAGATCCCGTATGCTAGCATTGACCTTGGTCTTTTTAAGCCATTCTATGATTAGATCCTCCTTGCCATCATTTCTGTCAGAACTTTCTACTACCTCCTTTCGAGATTCCTCTGTTGGCTGCTTTCCTAAGTTTTTCCTCTGATAATCTTTGCCACTTCTAGTCACATGCCCTATCATAGGCTTCTCATTCTAGATTAACTAGATTACATTATCAGTCTCAAATTCATCTTTACTAGAACTGTACCAAGCATCAAACATGTAGACATCCCTAACCTTTCCATCTTTCCTGACTTCAAGCATATAGGCCTCAACTTCACTATCTAGGAAGGGTTTCAGCTATATAATCAAAGGACTTAGTCACTCCTACTTCGACTAAGTTTTCTTTAAAAGGTTTGATTTCTCCAATTGGGTTTAGTTTAGTCTCTTGACTCTAGAAAGAGGCTAGGACCTCCTCTTCAGAGAGACCTGAGCCTATTATCATGGTTTGGTTTTAGAGGTGGGACATTTTGGTAGCTTGGTAATGGGTTAGTCTTGTGTTTGGTTGTCTATTTTCTATGTCGGTTATTTTTCCATTATCAATGAGGTCTTGGATAACATGTCTAATCTTATATAGTTGTTAGTGAAGTGGCCTTTTGTCTAGTGGAAATGGCAATAACATTTGGGTTGTAATTTGGGGCACTAGGCCTTATTTCTCTAAATGTTCAAAGACTTTGGACAGGTTAAAATTGGAGAACCTTCGGACAGTGTTTACTTCCACACTTCTCGAGGATTGAGCAGCGGCTCGATTCCCCCCCTCTACTGGGCTGATTCCTCTTCCTATCAGTTTCCATTTCCTCAGCTTGAAGACCATCCTTATACAAGTCATTAAAGGTCTTAGAGTTTATAGTTTGAAGCTGTTTGACCATGTAAGGCAAAACATTTCACACCACAATGCGATCATGATCTTTCTCAGAGGCCTTGTTCCTCATCAAGGCAGCCTTATTCTTCTAACGGATTAAGTAGTCATAGAAGGATTCAACCTCCTTTTGCTTAGTCATCTCTATATCTCTAAGTGATACTTCCAGGCGGGCACTGTAAGCAAACTGCTTCACAAAAGGACCACATAGTTCATCCTAGTTAGCTTGTATGATGCAAGATAAGCATACCACTCAGATGCTACTCCTTTAAGTGAAAAAGGAAAGAAAGCTCCTTTATACTCCTTTTCTAAAGCCGTTGTAGCCATGATAATAATATATTACTTCATATGCATCTTAGGATCACCACTTCCATTAAACTTCTATATGTCAGGTATCATAAACTTGGGAGGTAAGTTTGCCATGCCTCTCATCCCCATACAATCAAAGTCATAGTCTAGATCAGAATTCTTCCCTTTAATAAGGTCCTCGCGCTTTTCCATCCTCTTAACTAATGTCCTAAAGGCTCTATTATTAGGACCATCCATCTCAAATAGGTCTTCCTAGTCATCCCCATTTCTCTGATCTTTGGTAGCTTCAAGAGCAGCTTGAATCATTTATTAGATGGCGTACGGGGTTAAAGGTTATCTGGTGGCCATGGTGCTAGTATCAGTACTTGATGAAGATGACGGAGTGGGGCTAATGTGATGTCGAACTAAATGTCCACCCTCACGTGTCTAGGATGTATGGGGATTAATGATTTCTACAAAATAAAGAGTTAGCATGGCATGTTCGAATGTAGGATACATGTATGCATGATAAGGAAACAAGGAAAACTTTAGTTAACAACCACAAGTAATACCCTCTGGATGTCCCCAGCCGCTCCAGAGGGTAGACCCCCTAACCTTATTACTCCCACAGACATGTAGTTCTGGTGAGTCACTTTTCTTAGGATTTTTGGCTTTGGGCCCTTACATCAATAGGGGATGCAAGTACCGACATATATATTTTTATATATATAGCTCTCAATATCCAAGCCAAACAATAAGTCATTATAACGTCCTTATCACGTGTCTTTGCTCTTAATGAGTTCTTAATATTCCCCATGTTCTAGGGCCATTTTAGCGTCGGTTAGGTACAATTAGACCAACAACAACATCCCTTTCACAAAGGTAATAATCAAGATTACCCTTCTCAAATCCTAATATTCCCTATATTCTAGGGCAGTCTTAGCATTAACCAGGTACAATTAAGTCAACATTTTTGACATCCCTTTGAGACAATAGTAATTAGGGTTTAATTTAAGGGCAATAACACTAGACTCAGTCAAATAATGACTTCATAGCATAAAACAACAAGCAATATTTAGTATAATCCTAAGGGAAATTGCTAAGTTTAACTATATGTTGGCTTAGTACAGTTGAAGAGGTTTAAAAGGCTCCCAGTGGTCGAAACTTCCTATTAACCATTACTACGATAGTAGGAGTTCAGCCTGGATTCCTCATTAACCACAACCCACTAATAATTACAAAGACAGTAGGCATAGTAGGAGTCCCATTAACTAGCCCATTAACCATTACAAAGATGGTAGCCATAGTAGGACAAATCCAGCCACTGTGAGTAGTAAAATCAGACCGCTACCCGCATAACTAGAGTGGAACTTTTGGGAGTTGTTTCAACAGTACCGGTTTAGCTATTGGGCATTATGTTTAGGGATACATACAGTGGGTAAAGCATGCCTAGCCATGTTTTGGGCCTTTTAGAATCATTGGACCGGGACAAAATCATCAAAACTCCTTGGAATGGTCCAGAACACTGGCTAGGTACCTCAATTGAGGCCCGTGCACCTCAAGGAAGGCTTGTACACCTCAAGGAAGGCTTGGCGCCTCTAAGTTGAGCTGTGCGCATCTAGGTTGAGCCATGTGCCTCTAGGTTGAGCTATACGGCTCTTCTGGTACCCAGAATGCGATGAACAGTTCTCGAACTTAATTAAACGTGAAAATTTATTCAAAATAGATCCAAATAAAACAAGATTTCTAGAATAGATTACAACGAGAGATTACATCATGAAAATAATGAAAATCCTAATCTAAGAGTGATGAACGCGTCCTTGAGGTTTCTTGGGTTTAGATCTTCATATGAACGATTCATCCTCCCATAAACAGTTATAACATTCATACACATGCAAAACAAGAATTAAAACAAGTTAACAATATTAAAATAATAAGAACAACTAAGAACAACATAAGAGTAATAACAAATAAAGAATAACAAAGGTTTAGAAAATTCTTTTGATTATCATGTATGCAAGATTTTTGGGTGCTTATCCCATCAGATTTGGTGTTTAAAATCACCGAGTAGTTTAATGCCTTAGAACTTCATCAGAACTTTGTTAGAACACCTTTAAAAACCTTATAGAAAAGTAGTTAGATTTATAAGAATAACTAGAATTGGATTTCTAGTGTTTTTCAAAGATCTAACCTCTAAATCCTTTAGAGAACAAGCTCTAAAGAAGATAGGTGAGCTAGAGGGGAGGAGAGGATGTCGTTCTATCCTTGAGTGTTGGATGAGAAGAGGTGCTTAATTCTTCTTGAGTGGAGAGGCTCTTAAGAAGAATTAGGCTTCTGTGGATTATGTGTTGGAATTGATTGATGAGCGTATTGGTAGTAGGAGGTTTATATAGTGGTTAGGCGAGCTGGAATAAGTAAAAGATTAAAGATAATATTTGATTGTTATTTGATTTGATTTGATTAACTTCCATAAATTAAGAGATTTGATTTCGAAAGGAAATAATTTAAAAGACTTTCCAAATCCTTTAAAATCAACATTTAAATATGATTTTGATGTTTTAGGAAGCTGAATCTAATTCAAAACTGATTGGAGTAGTTGCCAAGTAAGTCAAATTGGGTTTAGGGTTTGGAAAATCGGATTTGGGCTTTGTGCTCATCGTCTGGACCAGAAGTTGAGGAGCACGCCTCTGGGTTAGGCTGTCCGCCTCAACCTTGGACTGTGCGCCTCAAGCTAGAGACGCATGGCTCTAGGTTGAGATGCACTCCTCAACCTAGAGGCGCACACCTCTGCGTCGAGGAACAGGCCCAATTTCAACCTTGTCTGGCACGTTTCGTGATACTTTGGCCTATTTCCAAGCTCTGAACCCCACTGAATCGCAATCTAAACTCTGAATCGAGCCCATAACATCAAAAGTTTGCCCTGGTACTCATTCTAAAGTTAAAACCACTTTCAAATTGGATTAAAACAATTTTCAGAATAATCAAAGCTCAAAAATCAACTTAAAATCAAATCAAAACCTTTAGAAAACATAATCAGAAATTCTTTGGCATTCAAACAGTGAACCCTGAGTAACATAATTACTCTCAAATCATCATCTGGGCTTCCAACACTCCTATCCTACCTGCATCCAAAAATTAGGTGTCTACATAGTGTTTAGATTTCTCTAGAATTTTCTGGATTTTGTAACATTTCTGCAGCTATGATTGTCAACCCCTGTCATTTTAATTGTAATTGTCTGTAATTTTTGATGATCTTCTAAAATTTGCCCCTAATTGGACTCCAATTGGCTCATCCTAGCCTTAATTTCTGATTTTAGACCTATTTGCATCAAAATTTCTGTCCTTATTTGAAAATTAACTTTAGGGACCAAAGTAGTAATTTTCCATCCAACCTTAAGTAAAGTGGACAACAGCCCTAACTTCACTATTCACTTTTGATTTTTTCTTTGTTTTCTTCTTTTCTTCATAACTTCATTTTAACTTCAAATAAAGTGATTCAAAAGGTGTTATGGCCGATGACCAATCCTTATCACAAAGATGGAACTAGATCAACCTTTTCTCAACCCGGGAGGAGGTCCATAGAGTAGAGAATGGAGGCATTTGTGAGATGGATTGATGATTCCACTTTCAAATGCCAAATTCCACACTTCTTGTTTGATTAAGGATCGGGTAAGTGTCGAAACTCCTTAATTTGATTGTACATTGACTGGGCATTGTGAAATTTGTTAAAAATCTATAAAATACAGAAAAACTGGTGGCCAACGCTACTACTAGTGACCAATGCCACTATGGGTAGTAGCGTTGGGACCAAATGCCAATACCTATAGTGGCGCTTGGTTGAAACGCATAGTGGATAGTGACGTTGGCCACTATTCCTCTTCCATGGTGAATTTGGCACCATTTTGATGATTTTATGCATGTTCATGTTATTTCTATGGAAAGAATACATCTGTTTGTGCACTATATGATATGTTCATGCATGATTTAGAGCTTTTGGCCACCAAATTAGTAAAAAATGATGCAAGTTAGATGACTGAGTTAGGGAACATACCTGTACTTACCTTGCAGGATAATTCACCTTCGTTCTCATTTAACTGGAACTTTGCTAAAGTTCATCATGTTAGGAGGAAACTACCCTTTAGGGTTCAGACTTGAGTCCAACAAGTTGAATTCTAACCCACTACAAGAAAATAGGTAATCTGCGACGGTTAAACTGAATTTTCATCGCAAAACACAATCTGCGACCGATTCTATGACAAATAATGTCCATCTTTAAAAACCTTGACGCAAATATTCTGTGACGGAATAATAGTGTCCCTCACAGATTCTGCTATGGCCTTTTACGATGGATGTTTGTGTTGGTTGCAAATTCCAAAAATGTTGATGACGATCTGCGATGGAAAATTTTATCATGAATCCGTTGTAGAATCCATGGCAGATTAAAAAAATTAATGATAAAAAGAGTGGAGCAAAAGTGATACTTTCATCAACAAAGGCATCTGAGGGGATAAATCTTGTGGGTTTTGCAAAGGTTATTATACACAATGTTGTGTGGAACCCAGCAGTTGAAAGACAAGCCATAAGTCGTGCCTACCGCCTTGGGCAGGAAAAAAGTTGTGTACATTTATATCTCTAGCATTAGGAACAAAGGAACAAGTTTGGATGTGCTAAAGGTCCCTACTATTCTTATTTTAGATGAAGGTCACACTCCCAGGAATGAGAACACAGATATACTTGACGCAGAAGTATATCAGTATTCTCATTTCTTGGAAAATCTAGTTTGTCTCGTATTATTATAATGAGAACTATGAAAAAAAATCAGCTAAAGAAACAATTTTTCCTTTCAATAGTCTTAAATCACTATAAATGGTAGCAAGAATAGCTGGTGGTAAAGCAATTCGAGACCGAAAGTGAATGGGCCGGGGAGGTTTTTTACTTATCTTCAAAAAAAAATGGTAAACATCACTGATGCACACCATGTTTTTTTGTGAAGATAAGTAAAAAACCTCCCCCATTCATTTTTGGTCTCGAATTGCTTTACCACCAGCTGTTCTTGCTACCATTTATAGTGATTTGAGAATATTAAAAGGAAAGATTGTTTCTTTAGCTGATTTTTTTTCCATAGTTCTCATTATAATAATACGAGACAAACTAGATTTTCTAAGAAATGAGAATACTGATATACTTCTTCGTCAAGTATATCTGTGTTCTCATTCCTGGGAGCGTAACCTTCATCTAAAACAAGAATTAAGTAGCGACCTACAACACATCCAAACCTCTTCCTATGTTCCTAATGCTAGAGATGCTAAATGTATCCAACCTAAGGCGGTATGCACGGCTTATGACTTGTCTTTCAATTGCTGGGTTCCACACAACATCATGTAAAACAACCCTGGAAGCACCTACAAGATTTATTCCCTCAGAACACGCCTTTGTTGGTTGATGGAAGCATGACTTTTGCTCTATTCTTTTTATCATTAAAATGCATGCCTAGCTAATGGTTTGATGAATGAATATGATGTGAATTGAATATGATTAGTGTTATTCGAATTGTTGAGGCTTCAAATAACTTGAATTATATGAAAGTCAAATGGTTTGATGAATTGAATATAAAAACATATGCATATATACATATATACATATATATTTTTATATTAAACTCACACACCATTTTATTCTCATAATTAAACTTATTCGAAGCCTCAACCTTTCAAACAACATTAATCATATTCAACTCACATTAATTTTCGAGTAATTTATTCAATCGGTGCAAGGAAGATGAATAAATTTTTAATAAATTTTAATAAATTTTTAACAGTTCAAATCGGTGTAAGCTTCGATCAACCCTTCCAATCCGATTAACGGTTCAATTTTTTAATAAATTTTATAAATAATTTAAAGTTTATATACTTTAGGAGTTCAAAATTTTCGATGCAAGGAGGATGCAATCGAAAGATGAATTTAATTATCTCATTTCTTTTTGTTTCACGTACCTATAGTCTCTAACCTATTTTATATCTAACGCAAGTAGGAAGCAATCAGATGGTTGATTCTTTGAATAAGTTTAATTATGAAACTTAAATGGTGCAATGAGTTCAATATAAAAATGAAGGCATATATATATATATATATATATAGACACACACACACACACACACACACACATATTCATATTCAACTCGCACACCAATAATTTTATTCTCAAAATTAAACTTATTTATATCCTCAACCATTCCAATCAGATAAACGGTTCAAAATTTTAATGAATTTTGTAGTTAATTTAAAGTTTATATACTTTAGGAGTTCAAATTTTTCGATGCAAGGAGGATACAATCGAAAGATGAATTTAATTATTTTTGTTCTTTTTTGTTTAACGTACATATAGTCTCTAACCTATTTTATATCTAACATAAAATCTACCGAAATTTTGGCAGAATCTCCCCTATATCCAGAGGTATCTCCCCAAAATATAGGGCCATTCCTGCAAAAAAAAAAAAAAATCTACACATCTATACTTTCTCACAATGCTAGGCATAACAAAAATTACTCAGACTCAATCATCACAAATCGTACAAACCTAATCTAGCAGCGCATGCATATTAACCAACCTAAATCTAACAGCTCATGCATATTAACCAACCTAAATCTAACAGCACACGCATAAATATATAATATATCAATATCATAATCCTAAATTTAGCAGCACATGTATAAACAACCTCAATCTAACTAAAAATACATAAATATAAAATTAATAAATCCACAAATATGGATTTAATTGATATTGATAAAATTCAAAAAATATTTCAAATTAATTTTAATTGTCTACATTCAACCTAAATTATTATTGACTTAACTTATAAATAAATTTTTTTTTTATCTAAATGCAATTTCTATTCAATTATAATTACAATTTAATATACCCAAAACATACAAACATACCAAAAAAAATTTAAAAGATAATTTTATTTAAAAATACATATTTTATTTTTAAAAAAATAAAACGGAAATTTATTTTTATATTATAAGAAAATAAATTAGTTTAATTATCTCACCTAAATTCAACCTAAAAATTATTTTTAATCTAAAATCAACCTAAAACATTAATTAGTTCTTTTATATAAATTCAACCTAATAATTATTTTTAAACTAAAATCAACCTTAAAAATAAATTTCTTTATCTAAATTCAAACTAATAATTATTTTTAAT
>CANYLF010354339.1:0-10609 GCA_948193215.1 Bocquillonia castaneifolia
AATAAATGTTTATCATTTAATGTTCATTGGGATAGGTCAAATGAAGAGATTTCTACTAAAAAAACTACAATTTTCATATCTTATTAAATAAAAATTCTCATCATTCAAGAAAAATACTCTTTATTTTACATAATGCATTGGTATGCTCTTATATAATAATACTCTATTATGGAATAAACTTTATATAAGAATAAAAAAATTTCAGTCCTAATTTTCACTAATCAGTTATAAATAAACTTTTATTAAATTATAAATTCTATACCGTAATAAAACTTACGTGGTTCCAACAATAAAATTGCATATAAATTTCACTGTATAAAGTAAAGAGAAATGAAAGAAACCGTTTTCCTTCCATTTCCTTTCATCTTTTAAATAAAATTATCCGAACACGAAAAAAATTAGAGTACCTCTCCTATATCCTCCCTTTCCTTAACTTCAATCAGGCATCAGCACAAACCAAAGATCATCCTAACTTAGGAGTGGTTCCACACGTGTTCTTAAAGTGCCTTTTCTCGAAGGAAATGAATGATTGTCCTTAATTAAAGTGCTAGTAAGATTTAATTACTTCATCTGTTATTAAATATCTTAAGGTTTTTACACACATAATTAAATTATCTAAATTGTGGAAAAATAAATCCTTATTTACTAAATTACCTTTTACTCTCTCTTCATTTATTAGTTATAATAGTTATAATTTATAGTATTAATAAGGGTAAACTTGAAAAAAGTATCATTAATGCTTTATTGATTTTTTTATAAGTGACAGATAATTTGAGACAAAAAAAAAACTCTCTAAAACGACAGTTATTATGGAACAGAGGGAATATATTATTTTGAATTCAGTGAAGCGGTTTGTTTATCAAATTGCATATGTAAGTTAAAGAATATGATATACAATGCAACCTCCGTATTGAAATACTTTATATAGTAATAAACTCTATATAATAATAAAGTAGGGTGAAATATTCCCACGGTTCCACCCGTTATGTTTTTGCATATTCTATTAGTACCTCTTGCATTTTCAATATTATACTATTACCCCCTATATTTTGAAATTATCATATCAAAAAGTCCTTTTATACACTTTTAACTATAAATCATTGAATTAAAGGGTTAATTTGACAAAATTAAAATATATTATGGTCTATAAAATTTAAATATTTCCAAGCTCATTTAAAAATTTTCATTTAAATATCAAAATAAATTATTTTTGATAACCTTTTAATTAATTTGTTTATTTAAATATAAGTCAATTTTTTTATTTAAATATAAAAAATGAAAAATTTTAGATAGATGTTAAAATATTTCAAGTTTAAAGACTACAATATACTTTTATTTTATCAAATTAACCCTTTAATTTGTAAATTAATGGCTAAAAGTGTATAAAAAGAGTTTTTAGTATAATAATTTCAAAACATAAGGGGGTAATAGTATAATAGTATAATAGAATATGTAAAAACATTAGGGGGTGGGAGTATTTCACCCTAATAAAATATTTCGGTCCCAACTTGGACCGGTTATAAATATGAATAACCTCGATATTGCAATAAGTTATAATGTTTTCAAGTCCTATTTTGATTAAAAGTACCTCCATTTATATATATATATATATATATATATATATATAATTTAGAATAAAATATTTATATAAATTTATTTAGTACAATGATTTTTTTTAGAATAGTTAAAATATCTTTAAATTTTTTAGTATTGAATAGGTCGTTAACAATGAATGATCATTCTTTTGTTGTAACTAAAATATTTCTAACTTCTAAAAATGAGAAGTTCTGAATTTTAAATTGACCTTTTAAATACTTATATTATCACATGAATTGGTACTACTCATGTGGATAAGGGTGAACGTCTTAAATTCGAGACCCGTCTTTACCGAATTATAAAAAAAACTATATTATCATTTTATAGATGTAAAAATATATATATTTTTCCTAATTATATATCATAATTTTAGATATTTTAAAAGTTAATTGGTTTAAAATATTGTATATTTTCTTATAAGTTATTATAAGAAGTGATGTACAAATATGAAATAATTTTTTAATCAAAGCTTTATTAAGTTATAACTTTTTATAGTAATAAAATTTATAGGGTCCCAATAATATGACTGTACAGAGGTTTTACTATACCAAAATCAATGCACACTTGTCACTTGGCCCCCTCAATATATTTATAACACTTCCTCCATTCTAAGATAGTACTCCCTCCGTTCTATATGTTTAGTTCATTTTATTACTTTTAATGTCTCATAAGTATAGTTCATTTTAATAATTTTAGTGTTCTATAAGTGTACACCATTTTATATTTTCAATAAATAGTTTTATATAAATTGTTTATATTACCCTCTAAGTAATGAATATAGTTGTCCTTAGTAGAAAATTACAACTCACACTTATTAATTAATTTATAGGGTTTTTTTTTGAAAGAATCATATTATTTATTATCTGAAAATTGACTTAAATATTTTGTTTTTGAAATTGGCCTACACATATGAGACGGGGGAGTAAGCAAATTTACAATTTTGGATATTCTAAAATATTTGTATTGATTAAGTATACATTAATAGTATAAAATTAATGTATTCATAAATTTTAAAATTTAATTAAATAAGGATGTAATTAATAGTTCTCAGTTTTACAAATCAAATCTATTAGTTCATAGAAGAAAATAGATATGGAATATAATAGCTATTTTAAAAAATCACAAAGGCTATTATTCATATTTTACAAAAATAATTATTTCATTAGATTGAAGAATTAAAATTCTAGGAAATTATTATTCTTAACCTACAATTTGAGATAAAGTAAAAAAAATGTAGTTTATATGGTATAACTACTATTATATATTCTTTATCTAATTCAAGGAAAAAGCATAAACTTTATTGTGAAAAATATATATATACGGAGTCGTAACCAAATCTTGAGGGTTGCAATTGCAAATCCACTAACCCAAATCTAAAAGGAAAAAAAATGGTAAAGGTAAAGAAAGAAAACGAAAAAAAAAAAAGAGAAAAGGAGTAGATTGTATAGTACTATTTGAGGACTAGTGTAAGAATTACATGTAACAGGTGTCACATACCCAGTAAAAATAACAAATAATGCCTTGCTTCTTTAATTTCCTTTTGGAGTTAATTAAATAAAAGAGTTGGTAAGAAAAGAAAGGAATCCATGTGAACAGTAGACTTTTATCACGTGCTAGAACTTTCTCATGAAGGTGAAAAACACGTGCGACTTGCATCCTCTAGCTCCAACAGTAGTACAATAGTTATTTTTTTAAAAAAATAAATTCTGATCCATCCATATTATTATCTCTAAAAAAAACCAATTAATTGGCCTAACAATGTGACCAGACAATTTAGGACACGTATTTGGCACGTATGGGACAATAGATAATTTAATAATATAGTATACGTGTACAACATTTGAGTACGGCTAGAATCTGATGGGTATAGTACTGTCGTTGAATATCTTGCACCTCTCACGTGATTATTTATACGAATCAAAAGACTTATTAAAAGATATTTCTTGGGAAAAGGTGTAATAACATGCCTAATGTTTGTTAAAAGAATGTATATGCACTTAAAGGTTTTTTTTTATTCAACTATGACTTTCATGTTTATCCGAGGATTAAGTATAATCTTTAACTATTCAAATTCTGAAATTTAATCTTAAGTCATTTATTTTAGTTCTTGAATTTTTAATATATATTCAATTCAATTGAATTTAAACATTTTATTGATATTTTATCAATAAAAGTAATGTAAAATATTTTTTTTCATATTTTAAAGAGTTAAAATGAACATTTTTATTTTATATTTTTTAACACTAATTTTTTTTTCAAATTTCTAAAAACCAACCATCATATTTATATTAATCAAAACTAATTTAATATGTATGGTGGTTTACCATTAATTTGGACCTTACTAGACCCATCTCGCATGCACTAGAAGCCAAAGATGACATTGACCATCATGGGTGCCCTAACCCTAGTTCTATATAAGTCACCTTATCCCATCAAGACTAGGTAATCTTTATCTCAACACTTAACCCTTTAAACAGCTTACTTAAGCAAATACTCTCACTACCTCATAATAGGGATAAGGCAACGGTTTCGTGGCAGCGGATTTGAAAACCGTTGCCTTTGCACAATTAATGCAGCAATTTTTCAACACTTATGTTCACTGCTTGAATTTTAGTCCTTCTGTTGAAATTAGTACAAGTTGTTTTTTCTGCAATAGCAACGGTTTTGTGAGAAATTAAAAAAAAAATAGATGTCAAAGGTAACAATTAAAAACAACACGCAAATATTTTTTTAATTAACTTATTTTTAACTTTTCTTCTTCAAACACATAGTTGTTATAGCAGAGAAAAATCTAATCCCTCCACCACTTCAAATCTCATCTCACACTAATTTCATTCATTTTTCGTAGAAATCAAAATCCTAACTCCAATCCCTAGCTTTGATTATTGTTTTCTCCATTTTTATCTTTTAATCGTTTCTCTTCCCTTCACCATTCTGCCTTCGTCTCCTCCGGCTCCGGTGAGCTATTTTTCTCTCCCGTTCCTACTTCTCTCTGTTTAATTACATAAGAAATACACTTTCAGTAAATCTTTCTCATTTCGGTTCAACTCACTCCCTCATTTTGATTTCTTTGATTATAACTATAACTTTCTCACCGAAGCTCTCACTCTCTCTTACTATCTCTCTGTAAATTGCTATTCTTGCATTCTTTCTGTAAATCACCCTCTTGCCTTCTCTCTGTATTATGTTTTAACCATTGATGCTCACTCTGTTACTCATTCATCTTTTTTCTATTTTTTTTGCTTCAAACGATTGATACTGATTTAATGTGTAAGACTCTAACTTCGACGCTATTATATCCACTTCCTCTAATTTTTCTGATTTGGAATCTTAGGGTTTTGTAAGAATGATACAAAACCAAACCCATTGATACGTTCAAACACCAATTTAGACTTAGTTGAATTCACAAACTAGTAAGATCGAGTTCTATATAGAGAAAACACCCTTACCAATATGTTTGATTCGACAACCCAAGGATCTAACTTGAAAGTTTGCAATTGAAACAGAACTATCACCCTTAGTTATATGGAACTAAGATCAATAATTATAATTTGATGAAAGATAGAACATAATTTAATTTCAAGAAATTCAAAAGGTGTTCCTTAAGAATAAAAAGACAACGCCTTGTAGTGTTGCATAAAGCAAACATAAATTTTATTGATTAATCCATCATTGACTTATTCATGCGGCTGAATACATAAGCACTATTTATAGTGTTTAAAAGAAATAAAACCAAAACCTAATTAGACTAGGTTAATTGTGGCACACACCAAATCAACAAAGAAACAAAATAATAAAAAAATCCTAGGCTTTAAGGAACAATAGATGCGGCAAATTTCCTAATTTGATAAAGGAAACAAGTGGGGCTGCATTCACTAGAAAAGAAATAGACCAAATCAAAACAAAGGAAAAAAAACAATTAAATATATTCCTATTCTACTAATGTAAAGTAAAGGTGCGGCTTCTTCTTGCATTTGCATTCAACAAGGTACAGCCAAGCTTGTGCTTAGGATTGTTGACTCTTAACCCTATTGACTTGTTGATCCCCTTGACTTGTTAATCTTTGATTTTAACTTTGTTGATTTGACTTTGATTTTCAGCTTGTTAGAATACAATTAAACTCATAATTCTCACAATCTTCAAATTCAATGTCATCAACAAATATTCCATATTTGAATTCAATCTCTATGAATTCGAATTGCAAGGCTACATGTATGAATTCAAAACTTGCCATCTTTGGATCATATCAAAGAATGCTTTATTTTGGATCTATTTTAAGGTCTTATCATTTGATCAACTATAATCAATCTAATTATATAACTTGATTTGTTTGTTTGATTTTATTCTTGATTTTGAAAGAAATACATGTTTTATGCAGTTATCATTAAATTAATAGTACATTTCACCTTACATGTAATGGTTTGGATAGGAATGTTCTCAAGAAAGATAAGTTAGGGATAGGAGTAGCGAAATGCCAATTGTTCAGCAGTAGAACCTGTTGCTTCTCCAATTGACGCTATTCATCAGCCATTTAGGTTTGTACTCATATATTCCTTAATCTTTATAAAAAATAGTCACTGTGACTGAATATTTGTTTAGCCTCTCCATTGTTTTCAACCAATTGATTATCTCCATTGCAAAATTGATGAGGATGTTCAGAGTATTTATGTTTGCAAGTTGCAGAAATTTGTGCTTTTCTGCAACCTTTTTTGTGTCTTCTTGTTCATAGTTTGTTTATTGCCCTGCCTCTGCACTAATCTCTTCTGTATCCTCTACTTCTCATGTTCTAGAGCCTGTACTCTATTATTTCTAAATCCTAGGTGGTTATTGCAGTAAATATAACTGTATTGTATGGCATATTGATGCGGTAATGTCTAGTCCATGCCATGCGTCAACCAATTATATGCATGCATATCTAGCTTCACTAACACACGGACACTATCTTCTTCATATGAATATGTAATACATATTAAAGGATATGATTAGAATGCCCATCAACGACTCTTAAGAAATTAAAATTTGTTGACATAAAGTTCTGGTCTGTTTCAAGTTTAATTTCCAGCCCCAACCACAAGTTAAAGTATCAGTTCTTGTGGATTCTGCTCAATTGGAAGCTCTACCAGTTTTAAAGAAACTTAAGGTTCATTTTTTGAACATTTTTTTATGCAGCTAATAGCTTTTTTTTTATGCCTATCAGCAATATACATTTATTTAGTTTGTGATCAAACATTGCAACGTTATGTGAAATTAATTGCTTTCTTTACATTGTTGTACCTTCATATTCATATAATGTAAGTGAAACTGGAAAAAAAATACCCTTGCCAAGCTAATGAAATTCTGAATCTTGGCTAGTAGAAAAATGGAGAAAAATGTGCATTTTAAAAAGTGGATTGTGTAGGAGCATGTTATGAGCTAGAGTTCAATTGATAGATAGATGAGTGTTAAGGAACTCTTATTCTATAGCCTTTCTTTATTTCAGTGATCATCATATTTCTTTATTTTTTTTATTCTCTCTTAATTTTTCTCTACACAATCGGCTTTCACTTTCTTTAGTCTTCCAAGTATGGCTCAAGCATAAATCATAAGGACCTTGTTCAATAACTAAAGGTAATGAGTCTTCTTTTCTATTTCTTTGCTATATATTAGTTACTTTTCATTGATTTTGATGTGTGAATGGCATATTTCCAGTTCCTGGGTAACATGAAAGATTCAATCTACTCAGTTATTACAAAACAAAGATTGATATTTCATAAAGTGAGTATATTGGAAAGGATAACGTTGCCACTTTCAAGCTGAGTAAGTGAGATACTTCACATGGCTCTTTTGCTAGGGACCATAACCATATATATACATCAAAAAAATTGAGTATAGTGTTTGTTAATAGAAAACTCTTTCTCAGCTTTTTGTAGATGGGATCCAATATGGAGCTTTTACATTGACATGATTGATCAAACAACTTCAAAGCATAAATTTATCAAAGAGGAATTTAATTTGACACCGAGAATTGGATGGCAGATTGATTCATTTGGACATTCTGCAGTTCAGGCTTACTTGTTGGGGGTAGAGGTAAAGTATCTGTAGATGTTCTGGTTCCAATTCAGCCAATATTTAAACATCAAATACATTTTTTTCTCTTTTATGAACAGTCAAAAGGGTTGTCACTTTCTCATTACCTAATGGTCCAGAGTACCATATCTTATAGGTATCCTCACACTTGGTTGCTTGTGTATTTCTAATTATAAAATTGTAAATGGTTCAATATTGGTAACTACAGCTATATACTAGTATGCAGCCTAAAAAATTGATGAATCTAATTGCCCATCTCTATTTGGAAATAATGAAAACAGAACAATGATTTTGTTAAGTTCCCTGTTTTTATATCTTTGGCTAGTTTGGCTTGGAAGAGGCTTGATTGCTTTGCAGCTCTATTGTCTTGTCTTCTTTTGCACCTATTTTTTTTCTATTTTGCAGTAGTTACGGTTGAGACTCAATGATATATACCAAAGTAAGTACTTCTCTATTCTTTTATCAATTTAGTTTAATTATGCAAGTAATTTTTTTATATCTAATGGTGTGTAAAGCTTCTTACTCTACTCTTCACAACTGATTCTCTGACATCTTTTATAATGGTGCCATCTATGTCGTCTAAAGCACCATCTTATGGGGCTCTTAATGGATTATAGAATGCTACTCTATGCTTTATTTTAAGTTCTCTGCTCGGATTTGACGATGGACCTTATTCTTTTGATATGAATTCTATATTGGCATATGGGGAGAGAGGTACCCAACATTGCGATGATGTGGTGTGTATGGAAAGAAGGTGGAACAAGATTTTTATACTGGGGTGTCAACTGCTAGGTGACAATTCCTAGTATGGAGGTATTTGCTTAGCTTTTGATTTCCTTGAACTGAACAACACTCTTAGGTTTTAGTTTTTCATTTATTTTTTTCTTTATTGCTCATGTGGTAACAAAAGTGCCCATTTATGTACAGATAAGATTTAGGCAGGGTCTACCCCTTGGTGACTTTTGTACTATCTTGGTGAGGTGTTCTAGTCTTCACGTCCACCAGTTGCTTCAGACTAGAGCGCATTCTAAGTGGCTTGCAGGTGAGGCAGAATTTCATTTTTTTTTTATCATGAAGTAGCTCACTTCATGTTACATATATGACATCTAAAGTAATTGTGTTGAGGATATAGTTAGAGAATAATCATGTAAATTTCTCCCAATTCATCATTGTCAATGTTCAATGTCATCTAATTGTTTGATTTTTTAATGTGACTAAAGTAGTTCAAGGTGAGCATGAAATGGCAACGGACAACAAACTCCTTGGTGAGTTCCGGCTTCAATGACAGCTCCTCTTTACATATCTGAGGCTGCTCCTACAAAAAGGTTCTCCATATCTCAGGATGCCAACATCATCAGCTCTAACATTGTGCTAAATTTTAAAGCTCTTCAAGTAAAGTGAAACTGAAGTCTTAGAGACTGAAAGATAATAATTACTATACCAATATGATCGTTACTTTCGTTTTGATATTGCTTTTGGTTTTGTAAAAAAATATGATTATTGTAATCAAAATTATTACGATTAATCCAAGTTTTAGGTATTTTGTTATATCATCTCCAGTAGTAACTATTACTTTTTGATGAAAGTGTTGCTATGAGTAACCATTTAGTGTTGTTATAAATAGTAATATTTGTTGCCTTTTCTTGATAAAAGTGTTGCCATAGATGTCGAAATCTATTGATTAAATTTCAGCAAAATCGTTGCCTTTTCTACAGAAATTGGTGCCTTCTATTTGTTCAAAACCATTGCAGTATATGGTTTAAAATTGTTGCCAAAAGTTAAAACTGAAAACCGTTGCCTTAGGTTATGTAACACATCTCCTTTTTAAACCCATTTATACATATACTTAGTATATGCATAGTAAAAATATTAACTTTATCATATAATAATCTTTTATATAAATAAAATTTAGCAATAATATTATAATAACAAAAACACTTTTCTTTGAGATCTCCGGAGTCTAGCCACATAGAGCTCTACCAAATCTAGCCTTCTCTTCCTATTTGATTTTCCTGCAACACTAGATTATTAAGAAAAATAATGAGCTTGATGCTTAGTGAGAAAATAAGCATATATATAAATATAAATATAATCAACTTAATATTTGAAGTCATTTTCTTAGACTTCCTCAATTACTGACATAATATGCCATTTTATATTAATTAAAAAAAACATTCAACATCACGAACAAATTTACAACACATTTATTTAATTCACAATTAATCTCAAATTCAACTAAAATTAATTTATGACAATATATAAATACTCTCAGCATAATAATTTGCAACACAACATATCAAGTGTGACATTTTAATAATCATATCACCAGTATTTTTCAATCTTTTCACACTTCCAATCATTTCACAATTCTTTCATTATCAACCAATCAATATCTCATCCAAAACACTGTCATCTCAAATCTTTTAACTTCTCACCAATTCACAATTTCACAATTCAACAATTTATCTCACAATTTCCTTTTCATCAATTACATCACATACAAATCAACATCTCAAACCATCAATAATTTCAATTCACACCAATTTTCACCAAATTAGGATCGGATGACTCAACCTCACATTTCCTTTCATATCCTCACATAATTTCACATTTAGGTGACCACCGACGAGACTATCTGCCCGGTTCAGTCTCGCCATCTCACATATACGGGTAGCTATCCGCCCGGTTCAGCTTTCCTGATCACACACTTATCACATCTCATAAGTCATCCTTTTCCCATTCACAATCAAAATCAATTCACACCACCACATTTCACAATCAATTCACCACTTCTCAATCAGTAAAAATTTCATCAAAATCACCAATTCAATATTCAACCAATTTTCACATCAATTCATAGTTCTTAATTCAACCATCAAAATCACAAATTCACAATTCAACAATTTTTCACTTCAATTCATAATTCTCAATTCAATCAAATAAATTA
>CANYLF010354423.1:0-10802 GCA_948193215.1 Bocquillonia castaneifolia
AATACACAATTAATAAAAATGAACTATCAAGGGATACTCCTTAATTAATCAAATATTACCATTTACCACCTCCAACTTTTATTTCGTTCAATTACACCCTTACTACTCATAATCACCAATGAATCAACCTCAATTAACAAAATCAAACATACTAATGATGTCAATTAACCACTAATACATGTAATTAAATTTGGGGCTGTGACAGTGCTTATATTGCTACTACTGAAACTTCAAATGAATGGACAATGTGGAGAGACAATTTAGCCAATGAAATGTTTAATAGTTGGGGGGCTAGTAGAGGGATAAATTGATATTTTTTTGTTAAATTACTAATTTTTTAATCTTTATTTCTAGTAGGAATATTCAATTTGATGATGATTTCTTTGTTTTAATTGATATGTGCAATTGAATTGAATTAGTTTCCTTGTTAGTAGTTCTTTAACATGTCTTTTATTATAGAATGGATGATTCAGATAATACTAAAAACAAAAATTAAGAGTAAGGTCCTAGAAGAACTTGGAAAGGGATGAAGATAAATGCTTATCGGAGTGCTTATTATCAATGCATCAAGAAGGAAGGTGGAAAAGTGAAGGAAGTTTTAAGCCTGGTTACTTAGGCCATTTGGTGAAGCTAATGGCACAAAAGCTGCCAAATAGTGGTTTAAAATCTTGTAATATAGACTCTAGATTAACATATTTGAAAAGACAATTTTTGCACTTCCATGAGTTAAAAGAGAAAGGTAGTGGATGTGATTGGGATGATGAGCAAAAAATGGTGACCGGTGATTGAGCTGTATTTGATGAATGGGTTAAGGTAAATTTTTGTATTTCATAACTTTACTTGATGATATTGGATGATTTAATATAACTCACAAATCTATGTTGTCTTACAGGGGCATAAATATGTAAAAGGTTTATACAAAAAACCATTTCCATTATATGATGACTTTGAGGAAATCTTTACTAAAGATAGAGCAACTGGAGCAAGTACTGCACATGCTGCTGATAGAGATGATGAAGAAATGAACCAACAAAGTTGTAATGTAGTAGAAATTTCTCCTATGGAAGAGGATGAAAGTGGACAAGCAGCTGGATCTTCAAGTAAAGTGCCCAACTCAAATGAAACAAAAGGTGAGTCATCTTCTAAAAGAAAATATAAAGAAATTGAAAAGATGCAAGAGTTATTTATGGATATGATGCAGCAAGTTGTGCAAAGCAACAATGATTGTGTTACACAATTGGTGAAAAGTTTATTGTTGGAAGATAAGAATGATAGAACTAATTTACATGAAGAACTTGGAAAAATTCCCGGCTTAAGAAGATTTGAAATATTGCATGCAATGAGGAAGATGACTACAGATGATGTGGTAATGTTTAATAGCTTAAAGGATGTAGATGAAAAATATGAATTTGTTCAAATGGTCCTTGTGATGTGATCCAAGATGGCAAGTTTTGAATTCATAACATGGAGTCTTGCAATTCAAATTCATGAAGATTGAATTCAAATATGGAGAATATTTTGGTCAAGATTGACAATGGCAATGGTAAGATGGCAATATTGACAATGGCAATCTTATGGTGACGACGGTGTGAAGAAAATAAGGCTGTTAGCTTTTCTAGCAAGCTTAATCTACAAGTCAAAGTCAATAGTCAAAACGTCAAGGTCAAGGGTCAATAAAGTCAATATTAGGGCATCAAGATGTGCTTGGATGACATCCTAAACCTCTAGGGTGGCAGCCACACATGTGGAGTCTAAATTCAATTAGGAAATTAATTTTCATATTTCTGAACACAGCAAATTGTTTCGACCATAACGTTTGCTACAAAACTCGGATTGACGCGATTCAAAATGTGATGGTAAGAGGACTTAAAAATATACAATTCATATGTTTTACAGTTTTTCATTGGAGGTCTCTAAAAGGGTCGAAATTGGGTCGCAATGTCACGGTTGTAATCTGCCAGCTTTCAGTTTCCAATTAGGTTTAAGATTTCTATTTTTTTGTTTGATTCCTTTGTTGGTTTGGAGGCTTGGCCGACTTTCATTGTTTCTCTAGGGTTAGAATCAGTTGTTTTTTAGCTCTATATAAAGGGCATGTATAGGCAGCCGCCTAACTGAATAATTAATGAATAAATTTTGTTTGAAAAAAAAACCCTATGCGTTGCATATTTCCTTTAAGGTGTTCCTTATTGAATCTTTGAAATTAAACTATGCTTATTTTATTTCACATCTATCTCTCATTAAATTATAATTATTGATCTTAGTTTCATATAACTAAGGGTGTTAGTTCCGTTTCAATTGCAAACATTCAAGTTAGATTCTTGGGCGACGAATTCAAACTTATTGGTTTGGGTGATTCCTATGCTTTGGAGTTGATCAAATCAGTTTGCTTTCTAGTTTCAATTCTGATTTGTATTTGAACGTATCCATTGAAGTTTGAGTTTGTATCATTTGGTATCAGAGCCGAACTTGTAAGTTTGGTTAGTTTTTCTTTAATTTTCTTTCAAATTCGAGTTTGTCTTCTACTTCTACTCAATTCTGTAAGTTGTGGGATTTTAATTGTTGAATCTGTAACCTTTGTTTGTGTTTCAATTATGTACGCAACCTTTGTTCTTTGTGGCGCCGCAATTTTTTTTCTTTGTTTCCCCTAAAGTTGCGCAATTTTCTTCTATTTTTTTTACTTAAATCTGTTCGCAAACTTCTGCTTTTATGTTTCTTTGATCTGCAATTTTTTGTCTCTCAATCTGTCTGTAATTTTTGAGTCTTCTATTTAAAAAAAATAAAAAAATCATGTTGTCATTTGATTCAAAACGTAGGGATTCTGAATTAAGGATAGTTCGGGATTTTTCTTACTCTCGTAGAAGTGTTTGTTCTTCAAAGTCTAAGTTGGATAGAGTTGAGTTTCTTTCAAAAAGTGCTTCAATGTTTGAATCAATGAATAGAAGCTTTGAGTTAAATTTACAAAATTTTTGTAAGAAATATGGGCCTGATTTGAAAAAGGAATATGATGAGTATGAATCTGCTTGGCGAAAGGAAAAAGCTAAAGATGTTCCTAAGGTTGAATGTGAAAAGGTTACTTCTTGCATCGAATCTTGTGACATATCTTGTGTTGTTTCTGATTTGGCAGTTATAGAGTGTTCCCCAGAGGAAGGTCCATTGTTGGGTGATGATGATGTTTTAGTTGATGAATTTCTACCATGTTTAGTTCTTGAACAAGAGGATGTATTGGTTGAAAATTCGATTCCACAAGATGTAGTTGCTATTGCACCCATGATGATTCCAACTCATGACCATGTTTTGCAAATTGAAGTTGTTCCAATTCCAGAACAGGTTGAAGATAAACAAGCTGAGTTGGTTTTGCATGTTGATCATGTGGAGTTTGTCATTCCACATAAATTTCAATCTGATTTGCTTGATTATAAATGTTTCTTTGTGTTGAAATTCATACAAGTAGATGAGAGTAAATTTCGTTTTGTTCTTGTATTGTTGTTATTACTCAAATTCTACAAAGTTAGAGGTCGTGTAATTATGAAACAAAGGGGCTTTCTTTGTTCTATGTGTGTATTGTTCCTCTCTAACGAATATGCAGGCGATGATTCGAGGACGAATCATTTTTCGAGAAAGGGGGAATGATGTGATCCAAGATGGCAGGTTTTGAATTCATAACATCGAGTCTTGCAATTCGAATTCATGAAGATTGAATTCAAATATGGAGAATATTTTGGTCAAGATTGACAATGGCAATGGTAAGATGGCAATATTGATAATGGCAATCTTATGGTGACGACGGTGTGAAGAAAATAAGGTTGTTATCTTTTCTAGCAAGCTTAATCTACAAGTCAAAGTCAATAGTCAACAAGTCAAGGTCAAGGGTCAATAAAGTCAATATTAGGGCATCAAAAGTGCTTGAACGACACTCTAAACCTCTAGGGTGGCAGCCGCACATGTGGAGTCTAAATTCAATTAGGAAGTTAATTTTCGGATTTCTGAACACAACAGATTGTTTCGGCCATAACTTTTGGTACAAAACTCGGATTGACACAATTTAAAATGTGTTGGAAAGAGGACTTAAAAATATACAATTCATATGTTTTACAGTTTTTCATTGGAGGTCTCTAAAAGGGTCGAAATTGGGTCGTAATGTCAAGGTTGTAATCTGCCAGCTTTCAGTTTCCAATTAGGTTTAGGATTTCTATTTTTTTGTTTGATTCCTTTGTTGGTTTGGAGGCTTGGCCGACTTTCATTGTTTCTTTAGGGTTAGAATCAGTTGTTTTTTAGCTCTATATAAAGGGCATGTATAGGCAACCGCCTAACTGAATAATTAATGAATAATTTTTGTTTGAAAACAAAACCCTATGCATTGCATATTTTCTTTAAGGTGTTCCTTATTGAATCTTTGAAATTAAACTATGCTTAGTTTATTTCACATCTATCTCTCATTAAATTATAATTATTGATCTTAGTTTCATATAACTAAGGGTGATAGTTCCGTTTCAATTGCAAACATTCAAGTTAGATTCTTGGGCAACGAATTCGAACTTATTGGTTTGAGTGATTCCTATGCTTTGGAGTTGATCAATTCAGTTTGCTTTCTAGTTTCGATTCTGATTTGTATTTGAACGTATCCATTGAAGTTCGAGTTTTTATCACCTTGGCAATATGTGAACATGAAGCATGTTGAATCTTTCGTTTGTAAATAGGTTACAGTTTTTTTAGTGTTGTGCTTCTTACAAAGCATGTTGAATCTTTCGTTTGTAAATAGGTTGTAGTTTTTTTACCGCTGTGCTTGTTACAATTTCTGGATTTTGCGGATTATAAGTGCAGCATCTGGAAGTGACAATGTCAAACTTGTTGAATATATGAATGTATGTTGGTATATTATTATAATATCAAATGCTATTTGGATTTCTTTTTTATTTCGTTCAAAATTTTACTTTTTATCATATTTATATCATTGTTTAGATTATTAATATTTCAATATTTACTGGATATATAAAAATTATTTTATTTAGAATAATTAATTTTTAAATTTAAACTTAAATATTTTTATAAATAGATTCAAGCGTATTTAATTTTTAAGAGGCCTTTCTCCCCATTAATAATGCAACCAAACATCTTAATTTAAAAGTTACCCTTGTAATAATTGTTAACTCCCTTAATTGATTCCCTTTAAAAGTTACTCCCTTAATTTTTAACCTCCATTTTTTTAACCCCCAACCAAACGTGTCCTAAATATATATAGTGTACTTGGTATATATTAATTTCTCAATTCATACCAAGGGTTGGTAATTGGTTTACTTGGTGTACTTGGTATAGACCAATTATTCATACCATTAAAAATTTCTCAATTTGTTTAAAATTGATTATTTATTAATTATTACTAAATAGTAAAATTTGTAAGTAATTTGCTTCCAACCTTTTGAGTGTAGTACACCAAGTGACAAGTAAAATTCGGTTGCAATACCTAGTAAGTACACGAGCTCAAATAAGATCAAGGATAAATAAAAATATACACTAAAATATGCAGGAACGATCATTAGAATACATAAATATTGGGAAACAACATTATACAAAATATCAAAAAAGGGAAACAGAACACACAAAACAAGTACAAGTAGAAGTAGAAGAACAGAGAAGAGAGAGCATATGTATTTTTGCATTTCAGGTGCGCTATTACTCACGCCCTTGTCAAATTTCGGGCTCTTGATCCCAAAAATCTCATAAACCAGTTGTGCTTGTTTGTGGTTGCAACATGCGCAATCAGCAATCCTATCAGGAACCCACAAGCATACCCTGCTGCAACAATTTCCCAACCAAATGAAAAGACAGAGCTCGAATCTTCAGAGGTTGAGAGAGGCGGTGGGCGTGGTGAGCTACATTCATTTGACAAAGGTTTCCCACAAAGTCCTGAATTACCCTCGAATGAAGTATTGTCGAAGGTATTGAATTGTTTCCCCAGTGGAATGGGCCCTGTCAGACTATTATAAGAGACATTCAAGAATGCCAGAAACGTCAGCTGCGTCAGTTGATGAGGTATCTCTCCCGACAGCTTGTTTCCAGAAAGATCTAACGCTTCAAGTGCTTTTATGTTTCCCAAGATCGGAGGGATGTGACCAGTAAGAGCATTGTTGGACAGATTAAGCATCAGAAATGCCTCCAAATCCCCAATGGCTTCCGGAATATCTCCTTCAAATCTATTACTTGACAGATCAATGGCTGCTAAAAAGTCCGGAACCAGCGCATAATTTGTCAATGCACCTTTATTTGTCATCGTCACTGAATGACCATATTGTTTACTCCATGTAAAGCCTGGTATTTTTAAGCTTGTGCTTGTATTGAAATACCTCAACTGGTTTGCATCGACAGCTTTCATGGCAATCCAAGCTTTGAGCAGCTGAGATGGTAACTTCCCAGAAAAACTATTGAATGAAAGATCAACTATGTGCAATTTAGAAAAGTTATACCTGCTTTGAGGTTTTGCGATCGTGCCATAGAATCTGTTGGATCTTAAAATGAGATTTCTTAACTCAGGAAGAATGCCCAACCAATGCGGAAATGTATCATTTATTTGATTGTCTTCAAGATCAAGAGTCTCCAGCCTAGCACAATTGGCCAAAGATCTTGGCAGTTGACCCTCTATTTGATTTTGCCCAAAATCAATCATCGTCAACTTGCAGCTTTTCGTATATGTAGCAGGAATGGTTCCATGAAGGCAGTTGTTCCGTAGATTCAGTACTGATAGAGAGTCGCTGAAGTTGCCAAGGCATTGCAAAGGCATGCCACTCAGATTATTGTTTGACAAGTCAAGGAGAGAGAGAGAAGTGAGATTGCAAATCAGTGGTGACAATTTTCCACTCAATTTGTTGTTTGAAATGGTATACTCAGAAATGGAAGATGTTGGAAGTGGAAGTTGACCTTCCAACTTGTTGAAATCAAGGTACAGAACAAGTAAGTTCTTCCATGGAATTATGAGTACTCCAGATTGGCAAAAACTTGTCAGAAAGTTAAAACTCAGGTCTAGAAACCAAAGGGTTTCCTTCCCCACAGCCCACATCCAATCAGGCATCTCGCCGTGAATTTTATTTTTAGAAAGATCTAAAAACATCATTTCATCTTGAATCCGCAAAAAGTTCGGAAACTCGGTCAAGTTGCATGAAGACAATCCTAAAATCCCAAACTTTGGAATGGTACCATTGAATTTAGAGTTGGTTATTAATGATAACTGATTATTCGATAATTGGAGGTCAACTAGAGGCTTAATTTTCAGAAAAATGTCGAAGTTCACTGTGCCACTTAAGAAATTTTTGGTAAGTACCAATACACGTAATTTGGTGAAGTTTCCAAACCAAGATGGAATAGAACCGGTCAAATGATTATCGTAAAGTTCTAACATAGTAAGTTGGGTTAGGTTTTGCAGTGAGGATGGGATGTCACCATATAGATTAGTGTGGCTTAAATATAGTTCAGCTAGATTTGTTAGCTTACTAAGTGGAGACATTGTCCATGGGTCAAACTTATTCCGAGGAAATGAAAGGAGAGTTAAACGAGTGAGATTGGCAAGTGAAGAAGGAACCGAACCGGTAAACCGGCAATCTGTTATATCAAACCAAGACAGAAACTTGAGATTTTCAATTGAATATGGTATAATACCTGAAAAACTAGTGTTCCACACTTCTAGATGTTCAAGGCGGCTGCTTTTATTAAATTCAGGAAAATGCCCACTTAGAAACGGATTGTGTGACAAGGAAAGAGTTCGAAGATTTGGTAAGTTGAAAATTCCTATGGGGAATTCTCCGAGCAATCCAGAGTTCACAAGGCTCAGAGATGTCAGGGAAGACAAATTTAACAAGCTAGGAGGTACTTTGGAGGACAAATAAACTCTTGTGAAGTCAAGTTCTTTGAGATTGGTTAACTTCTCAACGAAACTGCTGAGGCTTGGATTTTGCAGTTTCAAAAGTGTATTTTCTGAGAAATCAAGTGATTCCAACTTGGAAAGCTCTAAGATTTCTAATGGGATTTGACCAGCAAAATTAGAAAAAGAAAGGTTGAAATACCTTAGCCTGGAAAGGAAACGAATTTCTTGAGGGACTGTAGACTGATTGAAGTCGTTGTAAGCAAGGTTTAGCCATCGAAGGTGAACAAGACGGAAGAGACTGCTAGTTGAATTGAGAGAACCAGAGAGACAACTATGGCTGAGGTCAAGACCGATCACATGACCAGTGGATGAATCGCATGAAACTCCTCTCCACCAGCAACAATTACTAGTATGTAGTGTCCATGATCCAACCTTCGGATAAGCATATGGATTGCCAGAAAATGCATCACAATTTACGCTAAAGCTTTCCTTCAATTGCATCAAGGCAGAGCTCTCATAATTATGACACACTGGTTGTTTTGTGGAAGAACAGTGAGCAACTTTGACAAGGAACAAAGACAGGACAAATAACTTAACCATACCCAACATCCCCATTAATGCACTCCACAATTCTTCAACTACTGATTATTGTTATAGTTACATATTAGTAGATGAGAAGTTTTATTGGCAAACATTGTCTTCCGGGCTGGCACAAACGTCAAAATTTTTTGGTTGAGAGGCGATGTTACAGGGTCTACCACCTAACCTAATAAATTTTTCCAATAATTATTAATTTGTGACACATGATCAAATAAAAGATGATTTCACATTTTTTAATTATTTGGATTTACAACTTATGATTTTAGTATCAAATGAGGATAAAAATTTATAAAATAAATTAAAATTACACCTCCAAATATTAATAAAACTTTACCTATAACTATCAAAAGAAATTTTTAAAAAAATTTGGAAACCTTTTTATTTACTCTACTTACACCTCATGTAGATCAATTTCACCTTCATTCGCTTTCCTATCTAAGCACTATCGTTTTACAATACCCTCTCTCCATACACTTACTTCGTCCCTTATCCGAATTTTCTTGCTCCGTCACTGACTACAAGATAAAAAGTATAAACTGAATTTATCCATTTCTAAATTTAAACGGACATTAAAGGGATTAGAAATGAAGCAGGGCCTCAGTCATACATTTCTAAAGAGAAACATATTAAAAACCAAATTGTTCCGTTATAATTTTACAAACCAAAATATTTCTCTGTCAAATCCGTTTAATAATAACTTGACCAAAAGAAATTAAAAGCCCAAACACAACTTTCTCTTCCAATTAGGTTAGCCCAACCTTTTGTAATAACTTGACTAAATAAAAACACAACTTCGTCTATACGTGGGTTTTTTACTTAATTATGTTTAAAAAAAATAATTCCCAAATAATGTAGGTTTGGTAAATATTTACCAAGGAGTGCATGTGAAAAAAAAATCCCAGATTATGTCATTTTTACCACGTCAACATGGTTTTGGGAGTCAGCATGAGTTGTTCGACGGTCTCACAATCGAGCGGTAGAAAAGCGAATGTGAATAGTACGCTCCATATTAGATGTGTCGAGCAAGGCTTTTGGGCGGAGAAAGGTTGACAATGGCTACTCTATATCAATAAAGGATCATCATGTTCCTAAAATTGTAACATGGGATTATATAAATATGATTATATTTTTTGACCACCTATATTCACAATTTGTAATTTTAGTATCAAGTAAGGAAAAAATTTAAAAAAATAAAAATTACACATTCAATAATACATGCAATATCAATAAAATTTTAACAATAAAAATTCCAATAAATTTAATGTATTGTTAACACAAATATACAAAATATGGTATCATTTTGATATATTTTATATTTTATATGATTTTTTCAATTTTATTCACTAAAAAATAGGAAAAAAAATAATTTATAGGCAGAAATTTTTTTTAAAAATTTAAAAATTTAAAACAGATTTACTAAAACATATATATATATATAAATCAAATGAAAATTCATTAAAATGAATTTTCTAAAAAAAGGTTTAAAGAATATATAAATAAGTTTTTGTCCTCATTTGATACTAAAATCACAAGTTTATGGATTCAAATGACACTACAAGAAAACAGTCAATCTGCGACAGACAATGTTTCCGTCGCAAATCGACAATATCTATGACGGATTGGTTGCAAAAATGCGACTAGATATAAAGGTTTATGATATTTGCGACCGACATAAGTTTACCGTCACTGATGTGGACGCAAATTTTGGCGGGAAATACGCTTCAAATTTAGTCCCTAGGGCGCCAAAAATCTGCGACAGGATAGTGATGTTTGCGACCGTCTTTCCGACGCAAATTTGCGTCCGATTGATGTACTCCGTCGCAATTATTTGGACGGGATAAAATAAAAGCTGAAATTAAATATGCGATGGACGCTTGGCATTTGCGCTGGACTATGTCCGTCGCAGACTCGCGAACTATAAAAAGAAAAGAACAAAACCCTAAAAACAACAGCCACCATTTTCTTTCTCTCTTTTCTTTCTACATCAGCAGCCTCCACCAGACGGTCGGCCATCACTACCGCCCTCAACACCAGCCACTGTTCAGACGACCACGACGACGACAGCACCACCCCAACCACCAGCCACCGCTCAATCAAACGTAGCAGTCAGCTCCTCTATCAAACGAAGAAGAAGTAGCAGCAGCACTTTCCTACTGCCCCCTCTAGTCGTTTCAACCTGCCAGTGACGTCGTCGCCTCCTCTAGCTTGGGTAAGTCAATTTCTTTATTTTTTTAATTGTTATTAAATTGTTTTTGGATAAATGTAATTGTTGATAAATTATATATATATATATATATATATATATATATATATATATATATATATATATATATATATATATATATATATT
>CANYLF010354741.1:0-20161 GCA_948193215.1 Bocquillonia castaneifolia
ACAAGCTCATACTTTAATTAGATGCTTAAAGCCCAATACTTTGTTAAATCACTTTAGTTGGGTTTGACATATATGATAACCCTTAACATACAATTACTAACACATAAGCCCACATGGTTAATTTAATAAACCCAACAATCTCCCACTTGGGCTATGTGTTTAACTTTATAATTGTATGAAAACCTTATGAGTACTCAAAATTTTTGCTATCAATATTGAATGCATCTCCAAACAATCCAGTCCATCAATTATATCAATGTAGGACCAAAGCGGCTTTTGCTAGATTTATCATAACTAAACCCATCAATGATCACAAACACTAATATAACTGAATGACAGGGATCAAGAATATATGGATATGTAGCATGGAAATTACATGTAATGTGATCAAACCATGTCTATTTCCAACTGGTCCAACCTTATACTTTAGTGAGATCAATTTATCTTTAAATTATTAAGTTCACAGATATGTAAGAACCAAAAATTCACTTTAACCTTAACCATAAACTATAACCTTAATTTAACCATAAACTTTAACCTTAACTTAACCATGACCTGTATTCAAAGATGAAAACAAAAATTGTCTAAGATGAAAAGCATAAACCAAAATACAAACTCCCACTGAAACTATATATCCTGAAGATGAATAACACATATATGAGCAATGTGCTCATGATAGACCTTGGGTGGTAATCCTTTAGTAAGCGGATCTACAACCATGGAGTTTGTCCCAATATGCTCTATAGACATTTGTCCACTCTGACCTCTTTCTTTCACAATTAAGAACTTAATGTCTATATGCTTAGACTTTGTTGAGCTCCTATTGTTGTTGGAATATAGCATTGCTGATTTATTGTCACAAAAAACTTTAGTGGTCTATCTATGTTATCCACAATGCGCAGTCCAGTAACAAAATTCCTTAGCCACATTCCATGATTGGATGGCTCGTAACATGCTATAACTCTGTCGCCATGGTAGAAGAAGCTATGAGTGACTACTTAGCACTCTTCCATGAAATAGCTCCTCCAGCAAGCAGGTAGATATAGCCTGAAGTAGATCTTCGACTATCTTGGCATCCAGCAAAATCAGAATCAGAATAACCAATGATCTCCAATTGATCTGATTTTCTATATGTGAGCATGTAGTCCTTTATTCTCTATAAATACCTCTTAACCCGTTTGGTTGCTTTCCAACGATCCATTCCTGGGTTACTTAAATATCTCCCTAGCATCCTAATAATGTACACAATATCTAGACACGTACAAACCTAAGCATACATAAGACTCCTTACAGTTAAGCATAAGGGATCTTCTACATTTCCTTAGCCTCAATATCATTCTTGGGACATAGATCAAGACTGAACTTATCTCCTTCAGAGACTAGGGTATCCCCTAGTTTACAATCATGCATGAAAAACCTTTTAAGTCTTTTTTCTATATAGCACTTTTGTGATAACTAAGAATACCTTAAGAATGATCTCGATGCATTTGAATTCCTAACACAAAAGAGGCATCACCAATATCTTTCATCTGAAATTTTTTTAATAAAAGTCTCTTAGTTTTGTGCAATAAGCCTATATCAGTAGTGACAAGCAATAAGTCATCAACATATAAAACTAGAAAAATATACTTACTCACACTGAACTTGTGATATACACAATCTTCAATAATATTTATCTTGAAAGCAAATGAGATAATTACTTGATGAAACTTATGATACCATTGACGAGATGCTTATTTGAGACCATAGATGGAATTCTTTAATTTGCAGACCATATGCTTTAAATCCCCTGAAATAAAGTTTCTGGTTGCACTATATAAATTATTTCATCAATTTCACCATTAAAAATGCGGTCTTTATATCCATCTGATGTAACTCAAGATCAAAATAAGCTTCCAATGCCATTATAGTCTTGAAAGACTCTTTCGATAAAATTGCAAATAAAGTCTCTTTATAGTCGATGCCTTCTTTTTGTGTGAAGCCCTTAAAGGCGCCTTGTACCTCTCAATGTTTCCTTCTGAATCCTTCTTGGTTTTAAATATCCATTTACAGCTAATAGGTTGTACACCTCCAGGCAAGGGAACAAGGTCCCGTACATCATTGTCTTTCATGGACTTAATCTCTTCATTCATGGCATCTATCAACTTTTGAGAGTTAAAACTTTCCATGGCTTTGGTGGAAGTTGATTGGATCATCTTATATCAGTCTAATGTCAGCTTCATGTTCTTGAAGATATACAATGTAATCATTTAAAATAGTACTTCTTCTCTCTCTTGTGGATCTTCTTAATGGTGCAGGTTCTTAAGGTTGTAGGGTTTGTTGTTGTAGAATAATTTCTTTAACTTGAATAGGTGGTTCAATGACATTGTCTAAGTCTGAATTTGCTTCTTGAATAATGTTAGGTATGATAGTTTGATCCTGATCATTATCAATTGCAATAGGAGGACTGTGAACATATTCCTAGACAAAATTCTTAACTCTTTCTCCTCCCTCAAACTCAACATCCTCAAAGAACCGAGCATTTATCATATAAAAAATTGGCTTAGTTGTGGGATCATAGAACTTATAACCCATGGATCTATCAGAATATCCAATAAAATAACAACTATTAGTCATTGAGTCTAGTTTCTTTTCATTTGACCTATAAGGCCTTACCTCAACTTGACATCCCCCAGATGTGTAGGTGCTTCAAACTTGGCTTATTTCCTGTCCAAAACTCATAAGGGGTCTTATTTGTTGCCTTTGTTGGACCTCTATTGACTAAGTAAACTGTAGTCTTTAATGCTTCTCCTCAGAGTGATTCTGGTAAGGTAGAATGAATAATCACACTCCTCACCATGTCTTTAAGTGTTCTATTTCATCTTTCAACAACACCATTCATGCTAGGTGATCTTGGCATGGTGTACTATGGGACGATACCACATTCATCTAGGAATTTAGCAAACGATCTTAGATGTTGTTCACCTGATCCATCATATCTACCATAGTATTCACCACCACAGTCAGATCAAATATTCTTAGTCCTTTTACTAAGTTGATTTTCAACTTTAGCCATATAACTTTTGAACATGTCCAACGACTATGATTTTTCATGAATGAGATATAGGTAACCATATCATGAAAAGTCATCTATGAACGTTATAATGGATTGTTGACCATTCCAAGAAGCTTTAGGAAATGGTCCACAAATGTCCGTGTGTATAAGTTCTAAGACTTCTGAAGCCCTGTTAGCACCAAATCTCTTACCATTTGTTTGTTTTCCCTTTATAAAATCAACACATATATCATAATCTATAAAATCAAGAGGGTCAAGAATACCCTCAGACACAAGTCTCTCTATTCTCATTTTAGAGATATGACCTAATCCCTTGTGCCATAAACAAGCTAAATTCTTATTAGTTAATTTGAGCTTTAAATTCCTTATATTAACATGCAAGATTTCATTGTAAGAGGTAATATTATCAAGTGAATATAGATTATCATAACTTGATAAAGAACCGATGCCAACCAATTTTGAATCATGAAAGAGACTAAACATATTATTTCCAAACGCACAAGAATATCTATGTTTGTCCAAAGAGGAAATAGAAACCAAATTCCATCTAAATGACGGTGCAATATCTCCACTGACTTGTCATCACCAACATAGATGTATCTTTCACCATCACTAGGTTTTCAACAATTTAGGCAACCTTGCATAGAAACACTAATCTGAGTTGTTGCACCAAAATCTATCCACTAAGTGTGTCTAGGTAACGAAGTCAAATTTACCTCAAAATAAAAAAAAATTAAGCAGCTTACCTTTCTTTACACGCCATGCATGGTAATTGGCACATTGCTTCTTCTCATGACCTTTAGCTCCATAAAAGTAACAACTATCCTTAGTTTTTTCTTTTCCTCATGTTGTTTCTTTTTGTGATGCTTTTCCCGTAGTTTCCTAACTTTTCTTGATTTTCTTGAACCTTTTGTCCTTAAAGGTACTAGCTAAATGAGCACTTCCATTCTTGACAAATCTTTTATCACGACCCTCAAGGAAAACCATAGCCATACCAACCTTATTGAACAAAATGCCCCATAATGTTTTTGAAATGGTACGCTTAATGAGCATAAGACTTATGAGATTTTATCACTCCCACTTTTCCATCTCCCTCCTTTCATTAGAAGTACTCTTATCTATAATAGTAGGAGGTTGACCAATCCTTAACGCATGATCTTAGTCCCTGACTCAAAGAATGAATAGAACATTCTCTTATCATGCCTTAGAGTTAGTGCCATTAAACATATCAATATAATAACACTAGGAGACATATATGTAGCAAAACTAATAACTGAACAAATAAATAAAGCTCACATAAATACAAAAGTTTGCAATAAAAATTCAAATAAAGGTATAACCCATCACAAGATACCTAGCACAACATTAACATTTAGTCTTTGGATAGAAATATTAATTTGTAAGTGGTACTCTTGGTGTAATGATCAAATATTGATAATAAAATTTAAGTCAAATAATTAAGCCTTTCTTTGGACCGACTAATTACTCAAATGAAAAAACATAATAATTATCACACATTTATCACCACAAACGTGTATGTAAATCGGCCAAATATTAGCCTTCATTTTGGCCGGGTAATATCCGCATGACTCACATATACACAACTATCCAAATATTTTAAAATAAATGACTTCCATAAAAGAGGTTACTTTGGTAACGTATTATTTTAATCATTTAATTCAAAATATTAGACACCTAAAATAATTACCGAAATTTGAATTTAAATAGCCTGAATTTAATGGGTTGAAATATCCAAAGCCATAATACATATATGTACCTTTTATTATTATGCCCATATATACACATAACCTTATGGAAAAAATAATATATGCATAGTCAAAATATGTAATCAATTATCACTATGTAATATGTGTGTGTGTGTGTGTGTGTGTCTGTTTATATGTGTGTATATATATATATGTGTGTGTGTGTGTATACACACACACACACACACACACACAAATATCTATATACATATACATATGCATATATATGTATATGTATATGTGTATATAATATGCATATATGTATATATATGTATACACATATACATATATATGCATATATGTGCATATATATACATATATGTATATGTGTGTGTGTGTGTGTTGTGAGGCTAATGAATGATTGAATATATTTAACACTAAATCATTAAAATCAATCAGTCACCTCATAATAAAAAAATACGGCCATATTTTCACCAAAATCGAAACCCGAAATCGAACTATTCAAAAATTAAGAACACCTATAATTCTCAATGATCTAACATGAAGTGGCTCAGATGTCACTTGTTGGTATTTAATAATATGTAAAATTCATTCCAAAATTAAGATTCATGTCAAACCATCAAGAATAATAATAAATCAAAAGCGGAAGTGTACCTGAATCGTCCATAGTGGAAGAACACTGAGTTAGTCTTCCAAATCAATATGCGGTCTGCTTTGGTTTCTCTCTAATGATGGGATGTCAAAAAGAGTATGATGACGCATTTGATTTTGGAACTATAACCCAATATTTATAGTTAGGTCAACTAGTGTTAACCTAATATTATCTCCAATTTAGCCTGTCATAAAACTAGAAATAATTATACGGTCTCTACACACACACACACACACACACACATATATATATATAAGCCCATACTTTAATTAGATGCTTAAGCCTAATACCTTATTAGATCACTTTAATTGGGTTTGACATATATGATAGCCCTTAACATACAATTATTAACACATAAACCCACATGGCTAATTTAATAAACCTAACAGTTTGTGTATTGGGTGAAGCAAATATGGATTTGCAAACCATTCCAGGTGTCTCTAAGGAGAAAGAAGTCGTTATTAGGGCTAGTCAAGCCGAGGATGTCACTATGGACATTCCTGTATATGAAGCGGATGCCCTTATTAAAGATGAGAACATGCATGATGATGATGAAGAGATGGATGTTGATAAAAAGAGTGGGGAAGAATAATGGGAAGATAAGGACTATCAGCCAAAAGGAGTTCCTCTCACCATAGATGACTTTTATGAGAACATTGGTGGTCTCCATCTAAAGGTTGTTCAATTCCAAAGGAATATAAAGAAAGACATCAACAATGTCAACAAATGGATTAACACCTTTAAAGAACAGACGGATGAGCGCTTTGATCATTTGGAGGGACGCCTTGATGGTCTTGAGGCTTTGAATCGTGAGATGAACTTTGGTGGTTCTTCACATCCTCCTCCTGATGCTTAGCTTAGTGGAAGCCCCTCTTTTTGATGTAGATAAAGGGTGAGAAAGCCTATGCTTGCATTGCATCCCATATCATTTAATGCATTGCATTATGTTTGTGGTTTATATTGGCTTGCTTTGAACACTTTATGTTTATTATGCTTTGGTTTGGACTTGTATTTTTTGCCTAGTTTTGTTGTTCTACTCTTGAACTTATGTTTGTGGATGTTATATATATATATATATATATATATATATATATATATATATAAACAATGTGGTTTGCTCTTTTATGTCTTCATATTCATGCCTTTTGAGATGCTTAAGTTGAGGGGGAGCATTTTGCTTCCTAGCCTCAAAACTTTTGACTTAGGATGTTTGTCCACTTTAAAATGGGGGAGATTGTTAATCCTTAACCTCCTTTTGATGTAAATAACTACCCTTAAGTCAATCATTTAAACATTATACTTAGATGTTTTTAGAAAAATTTAAAGCTCCTTCAAAACAGGGCAAGACCAACTATCGTATGGCTAAGGCCATGATCGTGTGTATCCCTTACCCATGATCGTGGACCTTGGTGCATGATCATTGAAAAGGAAACAGAAACTACCATAAAAAAATATGGAGTCACACGAATAGATCAAAGAGGCCCACGACCGTGCGTAAGCCTTACCCATAATCGTTGGTCAAGGTGCACGATCCTGGGACCAATAAAAAAACTATAAAATCCTTAGCCAAGCCACCCATGAGTAGTCCCACGACCCTCAGCTCATGGCCAGGAAGCGATGATCGTGGGTGGGAGCCACGATCATAGGACTTCTTGAAGCATGACAAGTCAGCCAAATCTATGCTACATCTTCAGCTGACATGTAAGCAGCTACAATCGTGGGGCAAGGAACCATGATCGTGGGCATGGCAGCCATGATCATGGGCCTGGCAGCCACGATCATGGGTGCCACTACATGTAATGCCAAATTGCCCACGATTGTGGGTGCCATTACATATAATGCCAAACTAATTTGGATTACTTGTAAAATGACTACAACTTAAATTTTTAGCCTAATAGTTAGAAAATAATTAGGGACAACAAATAGAGTGCTTAAACACCTCAGATCATATATAGAACTGGAGATTTCCATTAAGCACCCTTTTAACTCTTTAAATCTTTTCTAGCCAAAACCTTCATTTAATCTTTGTTTACTTGAGCCTTGTGTGCTCTATTTGTTTATACAATCTTGTTAGGGTTGTGTGTGGTTTGAGAGATAGGTTTCTCTTGTGAAAGGTTGAAGAGTATGCCTATATAACTCTTGGGTTTTGGGTTTTAGTGTGAGGATCCAAAGGTTTGGTTAAAATCACTTGTAAAGGTTTGTTGTTGGCCTTAAAACACTTGCATTGATTAACTTGATAGTGGAAACCCAACAGTTTATGGGTAAGTGGATGTAGGGATCAAGATTCACCTGAACCACTATAAATTTATGTGTTCTAGCTTTTTAATTTTCACAATTATTTTTCAATTTAGGATAATCTTCAAGCCACTCCCCCCTCTTGGTGCCATAAGGGATTTCAAAGGTGATAGGGCCTAGATGTAGATTCCTTTTGTGGTTGGCTTGTCAAAGGGAATTGCGTACCAAGGATAATTTTTTTAGATGGAAGTGTGCACAAGGTAACTATAGACACCTAATTTTTGGTTGTAGGGATGATGGGAGTGGCTTGAAGCCCGAATGATAATTAGTGAGTAATTCGATCTGTTGTTAAAGGTACATTGTTTGAATGTGTAAGAACTTCTAAATGTGTTTTCTAACTAGGGTTTTTGGTTTTTAATGTGGTTTTGAACTTAAAGTAAATTTCAATGCCAAATAAATTTTAACATGGAACGTTTTGTGGCATTTTTAGAATGTTTTGAATTAAATATTATAGTTTTTAGGAGATCCAAATTTATGTTTTTTGAATATTGGGAATTAGTAGAGAAGTGTGCCTGTCTGAAGAGGTACACAAGCCTTCCCAGAGGCACACGCCTCTACAATGAGGCGCATCAAGCCACTCTAGATGTTCCTAGTAGGCCTTGAAGCCCATTTAATAAACTTTGATGGTTTTAGTCCCAATCCGAAAATTTTAATGGGTTCCATAATGCTTTAGGGCTCACTCCAGCACTGTTTACAATTCTAAAATTCATTAATTTAAACTATTTTAATTATTTATGAGCTTTTTTTTGTGTTAGATGAATGATTAGGGTTTCAATATAGCAAAATCACCTTAATTGCATATTTTGTATAAAATTAACTAAAAGCAATTAAAGATAAGAATTGTTTGGTAAATTAATAACTAAAATCAAACCAATTGCATGTTTTAGACTTAGGAATAATTAAAATCAATTTGTGCAAATAACAAGTTAGTAATTAGTGAATTAGATTTTAGTATGTATGCAAGGCTCTATTCTCCTTAACCTCCATTCTAAAGGGTGTGTGTGTGTATATATTGCATGTGTTTGCTCATGTTTAATTACTTTTTGTCATATTGTTTATGTGTTTACTACTTTCCTGGTATGCTTGTAATGTTAGTACTTTCCATATATATTGCTATTACTTGTTAGGGGATAGTTAATGGTTGTATAAGGGATAAGGTACACGTCTACAACTACGGAATGCTTATGCTGAAGTCAGATCTCTGAGTTATAATGTTTATCGTCAATAAGGAATTCGATGCCATAACTATGGAAAAGTAGGCCCGAGTCTATATGCTAGGTGGAAACTCCTTTGCTCTGCATAATAGATGTTCCCTAGTCTTAAATGGTTGATAGTGCCATGGTTGCCAAAAAATTGGTTCGGCCCAGTGTTGAACTAATGATTCAGGGTTGTGACACACCTCTCATCCATACTAAACAAATGTGTCTTTTGGGGCAGTTGCATATAAACATTGGACCATTGCTTATATGAATGTATTGTTAGCAGACAAATTTGGCATATGCTTGCTCTTGTTGGGTACATGGCAAAGGCTTATGTCCTGGTATCTAAGTAGAACCAAAGGAAAAAGTCAGGTTGTTGGGTGTCAGTGGACAGAGCGCCCGGGACGCATCTTGTTCGCCGCTGCCCGTCGGTTGGTGTCTAATAGCAATGGTGACATACCCACTAAATGGATTTTTAAGCTTTATGAAAAATGTGGAGTCGCCACCCTAATTGCTTCGAGATCACCTAGTGATTAACAAACAGGTAGATTCTTTTTCGGGAAAATCCCATTCATCATCACACCAGATGATTTCTGGGTTTGGAATGAGTCATCCATACTTGGGGCAATTTCCCATTTAATTAAGTAATAAGATCATTATCTTCTAATAGGGACAAACAATATAAAGCCGTAAATCACCCAGAAAGTAGGATGTGATGAATGGGCACACCTAATAGTATTTCTAATCAATTTTAGTTCTGCATTAAGTCCACTATGATTAACCTTGATTGATTGAGTACAACTGGCTGTATTGTGGTAAGTTTCTACTGGTTTTAGTAGTAATTAGTCGAGTGGATTATTTCCTTATTTATTTACATGTGAAACATCCACAGTTAGTTTCTAACTTATTTTTATATTTTTTAGATTGATATTTGCATATTAATTCTTTTATTATTTACCCGGGATATTTGGAATGGCAATAATACACATACACCCTTAAAAAGAGGAAAGGTGAAATGAATTTCTACCATTTTTATTTACTTATTACCGAATTGATTAATTAAATGTCCGATTAATTATTTGACAAAAAAGGATCTAGGTGATTTACATAAAAAAAAATAAAGAAATCTTACCGATCGACTGATCTACCCGAGAGATGATATATCGATCGACCTCGAAGCTTCGGTAGTCGATCCACCACATGTTTTTTTTCAAGTTGATTCTTGACCTATTTATTACATGCCTTTTAAATATAATACATAAAAATGATAGACATAATTCTAAAGAGCCTATAAATATCCTATCTATTTTAACCTAGCAAGAATTACATTTTTTTTATGAAGTGTACAAAAAGCTGTCTTAGATGTAGCACTGAAATGTCAAGGGCATTTTGGGCATATATTTGATGGAATTAGACAAAACTCAAAACACAATAATTAAAGTAGACGTCCTGAACTTTATTTTAGGGTCAAGAATTTCTCGATTTGGAGCTCGGACGGCTGAGATATACCCTTCGTAATTTGGACCAAGATCCTGATCTCTCTTTCAAACTGAAGCATGGTAAACATTCGGCCGGATCTTTGAACATCCGGCCGGATGATCAAGATTTGACCACCGGATGTAAGTAAGCAGGTCAGGACATCCAGGGAGGCTCGATCATTCGGCCAGACCTTCATGAACATCCGGCCGAATGTTTGAACGTCCGGTCGAACCTGTAAGTCATCTTCTCCAACCTGTTTTCCCTGTTTTGCTAAGTTTTATCATTGATACACAGTATATTAGCTATTAATAATTCACACAGACTCCTAAGGATATTTTTTGGATAGTTAAAACAAATTATAACAACAACTAAAAATCCAACAAAAAAGACATTGTGAAATTTTTGAATGGGTTACAGGAGCTCAAAACTTGAGTTTAAGACGTCCAAAACACTCCTGGTTTCACCTAGAACTCAGATATGTAATCAGAATATCAAACAAAAATCGGTAAGAAAAATACATAAAAATTACAGAATATAACAAAAAATAATAAAAATAAGAAAATGCTTAGTCTTGATGCATGAATGCTCTGTGGATGGTTGGTTACCCTCGGAATTGAGATTAGTTACCGATTCTGGTAAGAAAATAAGCTATTGAATTGTTCAAAACCAAAGAAAATATTTGGTCGAAGGAAATGGGTTAATTTTTCTCTGTTTTTTTGTGTTTTTTGTCCGAATAAAACCATTTTCAAAAGTCCCCTCTCCAGCCTCCATCTCATTCTATTTATAGCCATGATGGATTAGGGTTTGTTGTATAAGGAATCTGCCTTTCCTCAGTGGGGTGAGGTGTAACAAATCACCTCCATTACCCTCTGTTGAAACGTGCAAACATCTTTTTTTTTAAAAAGAAATCTTGAACATCCGGCGGGACCTATGAACATTCGGTCGGATGTTCATTTTGGACCTGGTGATTTTTGGGCTCAAAACGATTTTCCGATTTATGTGGGCTGTATTTAAGGTTCAGACAAATATTTAAATACTTGTTCGGACCGTAAATTAGGCCAAAAACATATTTTGAAAATATTTAGCGCATTTGAAATCATTTTTTATTTTCTTCAACTCATTCCTACAAGAAACTGGGTAATAAAATGTTCCAAAATAGACCGTATTCATCACTAGGCTCCCGTGTCGCTTCCACGTACTTGCATCCAAAAATTCAATATCTACAGTTTGCCCCCGCTTTGTCGGAGTTTAACAATGTTAGCAATAATATGAATAAGCAACGACAAAGCATTAAAGCACAGCAAACAAACAATTTTGGATATTGCCAAAGGATACAGCTCGAGTTTCCTGAAGATAAGTCCAAGTCTTCTCTAGGGAGGTTCGGCATCTAAGCCTCAGAAAATTATTTTCTAAAAAAGAACGTGGCATCTAAGCCTCAGAAAATTTTAAATTTTCTAAAAAAGATGTGGCATCTAAGCCTCAGAAAATTACTTATGAATTTTCTGAAAAAAGTTGGCATCTAAGCCTCTGAAAATTACTTATCAATTTTTTGAAAATGTGTGGCATTTAAGCCTGTGAAAATTACTTATAAATTTTCTGAAAATGTTGGCATTTAAGCCTGTGAAAATTACTTATGAAATTTCTGAAAACATTAGCATCTAAGCCTCTGAAAATTACTTACGAATTTTTTGAAAACGTTGGCATCTAGGCCTGTGAAAATTACTTATGAATTTTCTAAAAACATTGGCATCTAAGCCTCTGAAAATTACTTATGAATTTTCTGAAAATGTTGGCATCTAAGCCTTTGAAAATTACTTGCTTCTGATCTTTCATATCTTTGACAAGAATGCTTTTGACATCTAATGTCTTCAATGAAAAAACTGATTCTGATATCTAATGTCTTCAGCAAAGCTGCTTCTGACATCTAATGTTTTCAGTGAAACTGCTCGTGACATCTAATGTCTTCTGAAGTCATGGAGTTAATGGTAGCTTACTGTCACCTGGAGTACTGGAGTTGATGGTGGCTTTCCTTCACCAGAAGTTCTAGAGTTTTTGGTGGCTTGATGTCACCAAAAGTTCTGAAGCTGATGATAGCTTGCCGGTTTTACTGGGAGTTCTGGAGCTGATGGCGGATTGCCCCCGATTGTGTTTTTGAGTAGTGGGTGATTTGATATCAATAGGGTTTCTGGAGATGGCTTGCTGCCTTCGGGATGATTCCACAAAGTTGGATTGTCATCTTTTGGATTAATTCAGATTATGACGGTGCTACCCATGAGATTTGCGCTTGACATTCCTCTCAGTTGAAAGAAGATTATGATTTCTCTACGGTGTTGGTCTGGCCAACTATTTTCTTTCCAAGGCCAATCACTCGTCAAGTGAGTCGTTGTTGATGTCACTTGCCTGATGTTGTCATTAGAAGGTCTCATCTTGTCCCCGAGTTTCAATAGATTTGCTTTGCTCCATCTAGGGATATGTTGGCCTGTATGTGAGTGGGATTCTGCCTGCCCCCAAGCTTTTTGTTGCCTTGTTCTGTTGACTCATCCTAGAAGTCCATGTCAGCTCCTGACCAATTAATCTATGTTTGCTTGTACCCATGGTTTCTATGATGGAGCACCCCCATCTACAAGGATGATGCGACCCGGTTGGCACAATGTATAGGCAAAGATTGTCCCCAGCATGGTTTCCATTAATCTTGTCTTGCTAGCCTTGTATTGATGTTCATGTACTCTTGGTGAAGTCCATTTGTTCTTTCTGTTTCATTGAGTCGGAGTTATTCGTCATGTCGTACTGAGGTATACTCTGGTTATCATAAGGTTGTTTCCCAAGTAAAAGTGCTCTTGTTCCTTTGATTGAGTCTTCATGATTTTCCTAGCTACCTGTACAATGTATGCTTGTTGTGGATGTATGCATGATAGATGCAATGTGTCTTTATAGGATGTGTAATGTTAGTCATCTTTCCTATTTGTGTATGCATGAATAGGGTGCTCTTCCCTGTTAAATGCATGTGTTATGCTATTTGGCTATCATATTTATAGATGTATGAATGAATGCCTACATGATGCAAAAAGAATATGTTATGCCAAATGTTTGCATTTCTCATGTTCGATGCTAGGTTTCTTCATCTATATGCTCTGAAGCCGTACTAGACTGCATTCTGTTGTTGCCACCTCAAGATGTTTGAACAATGTGTTGCTCCATCATTTCAATGATAGAGAAGGTATAGATTGATGACTGTTCCATATATTCCTTGTTTGGATTAGAGGTCCTGACCTAAATTCTTGCCTCTTCTAAAGAAAATGAAGATTTGGCTCTTACTTACCCAGATTTCATCTCGTGCTTCTATGCATCCAGAAATGACTTCTCAAATGCAAGATGATGAATCTTAGCATATCCATTCACTGTGGAACGAGTTCTGTCATGGCTTGGTCTTAATCATCTAGGCATTCGATAACATTGTCTAAGAAAGATGAGGTTTGCTCTCTGTCTGGGTAGCTTGTTAACATTGTGTAGTCCTAATAAAGCTCCAACATTTTCAGTTTGCGTTTGTATGTTCAGTTGCCCCAGATTGACCAGTATAACATGGCGATATTCAAGTGTCTTGAGAGGACTGTGGATCTTATTATGATCATTTCGGATAATGCTTGGTGCACATTTCCAAATGAGTCTCTCGCTTTTCCCCGTAACCATATCTCATTTTACTTTGTTCATGCCTTAACTTTTGCCTAGAGCACCTCTTTGCGAAGTTTTCACCCTAGCAGGCTGCCCTAACATTTGCATAAGCCGCCCATGAATGGGTTTTCAACTTATCGGGCTTCTATTATTTTATTGATGCCTTAAGTTTTGCATGAATTACCCCCGAAGGGATTTTACAACTCATCAGGCTTTTCATTTTGTCTTTTTTTGTTCTCTTTTTGCAGATATGGTTGTCGGGAAAAGTCATTCTCGACCATGCCCCCAGCTGACTTCGATGAGGTACAAGAAGTGTTAGTTGCAGGCTTGTGACATTTCTTTGTGGGGCATTGTCAAAAATTAGTTCAGCTGGTTTCAGGGTCCATTGTCTAAAGAGTGTTGAGCAAGATGAATCCAATTGACTTATCGAGAGGAAACTGCAGTGAGACTGTGAAGAGGAACATCATCTTCATTAAGCAATGAGGAGAATTGTTGTCTGAAGATGACGATTGTGTCCATAGTGGAAACTTAGTATTCCTTAGTTGCTTATCAGTTATGAATTCAACCCATAATTGTTTTTTTTTTGCCCCCTATGTCGATCAAGAACTAGTCGATATAGTAGGTTTATCTTTGAAGATTATTCGGCTGACACGGCATTCTAAACAATGAGTCGTTGCTAGTCTCATATCTGTTTCATCTTGTTTGCTTAGCATTTCTTTTCCTGGTATGAATGCACTGACATTAAATAATCAATTCTAGTTCATTTAACAATGCCACAAAAGTGTACTTTACATGCTGGACCCGATGTCATTATCATCATGTATTGTGTTCTTCGGTTTTAATGATTAACCTTCAGTCGCGGATCTCACTCTTCACTTGTTTTCATTTTCTTCGCCCTTTCGTATAGGTTTGATCAGTTTTGGCATCATGTTGATTCTTTGCTCAAGCTGTTATTTGTTGGCACTTCAGCACACTTCAAGGTTATTGCTGCCTAAGGACAAGCTGTCTAAATCAATGAAGTTCTTGCTCTGTTGATCTTTTAAAGCTTGGTATTGTGATTCAACATTCATTCTTAAGTCTTGGTTGATCACACATTTGTTTGAGTAGCCTCTAGTTGCTTCTGTTTTTGTATATTAGCCATGCTTCACAGTCACTTAGGTATGCTTTGTTTTGAATCTTTCTACTTCCTCGTTTTCATTTTTTTTTCTTCATTTCTTTTGTTTTTTTTTTTTACCTAAGGTGCCTCTTTGCGAGGTTTTCACCTTAGTAGGCTTGCCTTAATTTTTGCATGAGCCGCCCACGAAGAGGTTTTGAACTCATCAGCTCTCTTTTTTTTTTTTTGAGTCACAAAAAGATATTGACATTTTATTTTAACTTGTGAGGGAGCATGTCCGGAAGCATTTTTGAGAGGCCTTAGATGTTTCGAGCTGATCTCTAGGACCGACAATCCTTTAGTGGTGCTCTACTTGACTTGTGCTCGTGATGCCAGCACCGATCATAACCATTTTAGGATCAAACATGGCATTTCTTGCTCTCCTTTCTTTTCATTAAATAACAGTTGTAGCAGATATAGCAAGTATTTCCAGGCTTTGTAGCAATATTAAATGAACCATCATGATATGGATTATTGTCAAACAAGATTATAGATGATTGTTGCAGTGCATTCATGCCATGAAAGAGATCCTAATTAAACAGAAGGAAACAGATGTTCTATCATTGACTAGAAAATAGAGACAACAACATTATTGGAAAAGCACAATAGATGTTCAGTTTGTGGAGCTAAGAGCTGGAATTTCGACCATCGCCCCTCACCGTTCTAAGCATTCGACTGCCTTGCCTCGGGATTTGTGATCTTTCTAGCATCGATGAGATCTTGGATATGGTGCTTTAGTTTTAGGCAATTATCAGTATGATGCCCTTGTACCTGATGGAGATGACAATAGACATTTGGATTGTAATTGGATGCATGGGTGTTTAGAGGGTTTTTAGCTGGCTCGGGTTTTGAGAGCCCTTATTTCTTAAGCCTCTCGAAGATTTTGGATGGGGGGTGGTTAAAGTTGGAGAATTTATGGTTGACTTTGTGGGCTTGGACTTGGTTAACGTTTACTGTTTTAGGGTTCTGTGTTAAGGGTTGGGTATATGTGGCTTTCCCTTTCTGGTTCCTCTTTTTCTCAGCTTCAATCTCTTCACATTGTAACCCATCATCATATAGGCTACCAAAAGTCTTGGGGTTCATTATCTACAAAGTCTCTACCATGTTGGGAAGTACGTTCCGGACCACTATTCTCACTTGGTTCTTTTCAGATGGTCTGTCTTTGAGCAAGGCTGCTTTGTTTCTCCATCTAGTTAGAAAGTTTGCAAACGGTTCATTGTACCTCTATCTAGGCATCTCGAGGTCTCTCAAGGAAACCTCCAGCTTGGTGTTGTATGCATACTGCCCCATGAATGCTTCATAGAGCTCCTTCCAGTTGGACTGGACCGTGGTCGATAGCCGGTGGTACCAGTCTTTGGCTACCCCTGTCAAAGATAGTGGGAAGACCCCTACCTTCTGTTCATTATCAAGTGGAGTGGCAGCCATGATGGACCTGTATTGCTTAAGGTGAAGCTTAGGATCCCCAACTCCATTAAATTTTTGCAGGTTAGGCATAGTGAATTTAGGAGGCAGTTTCTTCATACCCTTGATTCCCATATTGTCCAGATCAAACTCCATGTCAGACTTCTTTTCCCGAACCAGTTCTTGCAATTCCTCCATCTTCCTAGTGAGGGTGGAAATAATATCATTACCATCAGTTCTATCCTTCCCTTTCGGAGGTGGAGTCCCATGTGTTCTTGTGTTGACAACATTCTGAACTTCCTCCCTTATCATGTCCCTCATGGCATTCAACATTGCTTGCATATCAATTGGTTATCTTGTTCTAGCCATTCTGTCGGTACTGTCTATGTTAAAGTTGGTACTTTCTCTGATTGACTGGCTTCCTACTCTTCACCAAGTGGAATGGGACTCAAAATTGGCTGCAAAACTAGAAGAATTAGAAATATGCATGTATGCATGACAAGAAAACAAGAAACTCGTTAGCTGTACATGTAACAATTACTACCAAATGGCAGGCCTTCCAACCTTATTACTCCCACACACGTATTCCATTGGTCAAAAGTCCATTTTCCTAGGTAGGCTGGGGTACCTTATTTCATCAACAAGGGATGATAGTACCATCGTGTAAGAACATTCTCTCAAGCTATCCTAGCAATCAATAGTATTTATGATGATAAAGTTTGGTATCCTTCTGCCCCCACTCTCGCTTTTAGGATGGCAGAGTTTCAGCATAGACTTTTAGGCTTGATGATCATAAACACTAATGGCAGCATTACAACAAGTAGGATTAGTGGGTACAACCTAATGGAAACTTCTATGGTCATTACATGATAGGCTTTGACTCTTTGGTTTGGGTAAGAAGGCTCCCACAGAGTCGGACTCCCATTAACCATTGCTAGGATGGTAGGAGATCCAGTATGGGCTTCCCATTAACCATGACTCATTAACCATTGCTAAGATGGTAAGCCAGGTAGGATTCCCAATCACTATGAGTGATCCACTGATAATACAATCCAAGAAACTGGTGTGGAATTGTTGAATTGCATTATAAATGGTACCGGGGATTATTAGGGACCCTAAAAATGCAGAACTACGTGCAATGTAAAAGAAAATAATGACCAAATTAATTAAAAAGATGGGAAATTGCTCGGAATCTTCATTCATTTTTATTTGTAAAAAACCTCCCCAATGGAGTCGCCACTCTGGACAGAGCGCCCGGGATGCGTCTTGTTTGCTGCTGCCCGTCGGTTGGTGTCCAATAGCAATGGTGACATACCCACTAAATGGATTTTTAAGTTTTATGAAAAATGTGGAGTCGCCACCCGAATTGCTTTGGGATCACCTAGTGATTAACAAACAGGTAGATTCCTTTTCAGGAAAATTCCATTCGTCATCACACCAGATGATTTCTGGGTTCGGAATGAGTCATCCATTTAATTAAGTAATAAGGTCATTATCTTCTGATAGAGACAAACAATACAAAGCCGTAAATCACCCATAAAGTAGGATGCGATGAATGGGCGTGCCTAATACTATTTCTAATCAATTTTAGTTCTACATTAAGTCCACTATGATTAACCCTGATTGATTGAGTGCAACTGGCTGTATTGTAGTAAGTTTCTACTGGTTTTAGTAGTAATTAGTCAAGTAGATTATTTCCTTATTTATTTACATGCGAAACATCCACAAGTAGTTTTTAACTTATTTTTATATTTTTTAGATTGATATTTGCACATTAATTCTTTTATTATTTACCCGGGATATTTAGAATGGCAATAATACACATACACGCTAAAAGAGAGAAAAGGTGTAATGAATTTCTACCATTTTTTTATTTACTTATTAATGAATTGATTAATTAAATGTCCGATTAATTATTTGACAAAAAAGGATCTAGGTGATTTACATAAAAAAAATAAAGAAATCTTACCGATCGACTGATCTACCCAGGAGAGGATAAATCGATCGACCTCGAAGCTTCGGAAGGTGATCCACCATTTTTTTTGAGTTGATTCTTGACCTATTTATTACATGCCTTTTAAATACAATACATAAAAATGATAGACATAATTCTAAAGAGCCTATAAATATCCTATCTATTTTAACCTAGCAAGAATTACATTTTTTTTTATAAAGTGTACAAAAAGCTGTCTCAGATGTAGCACTGAAATGTCAAGGGCATTTTGGGCATAAATTTGATAGAATTAGACAAAAGTTAAACACAAAAATTAAAGTATACGTCCTGAGCTTCATTTTAGGCTCAAGAATTTCTCGATTTGGGCACAGACGGTCGAGATATGCCCTTCGCAAGTTGGACCAAGATCCTGATCTCTCTTTCGAACTGAAGCATCGTAAACATTCGGCCGGATCTTTGAACATCCGGCCGGACCTTTGAAGATCCGGCCGGATGATCAAGATTTGACCATCGAATGTAAGCAAGCAGGTCGGGACATCCGGGGATGCTCCATCATTCGGCCAGACCTTCTTGAACATCCGGTCGAACCTGTAAGTCATCTTCTCCAAGCTGTTTTCCCTCTTTTGCTATGTTTTATCACAGATACACAGTATATTAGCTATTGATAATTCACACAAACTCCTAAGGATACGTTTTGGATAGTTAAAACAAATTATAACAACTAAAAATCCAACAAAAAAGACGTTGTGAAATTTTGGAATGGGTTGCAGGAGCTCAAAACTTGAATGTAAGACGTCCAGAACACTCCTGGTTTTACCTAGAACTCTGATATGTGATCAGAATATCAAACAAAAATCGGTAAGAAAAATACATAAAAATTACAGAATATAACAAAAAATAATAAAAATAAGAAAATGCTTAGTCTTGATGCATGAATGCTCTGTGGATGGTTGATTGCCCTCGGAATTGAGATTAGTTACCGATTTTGGTAAGAAAATGAGCTGTTGAATTATTCAAAACCAAAGAAAATATTTGGCCAAAGGAAATGGGTTAATTTTTCTCTGTTTTTTGTCCGAATAAAACCTTTTTCAAAAGTCCCCTCTCCAGCCTCCATCTCATTCTATTTATAACCATGATGGATTAGGGTTTGTTGTAGAAGGAATCTGCCTTTCCTCAGTGGGGTGAGGTGTAACAGATCACCTCCATTACCCCCTGTCGAAACATAGAGACAGCCTTTTTTTTTTAAAGAAATCATGAACATCCGGCCGGACCTATGAACATTTGGCCGGATGTTCATTTTGGACCTGGCGGTTTTTGGGCTCAAAACGATTTTCTGGTTTATGTGGACCGTATTTAAAGTTCGTAAAAATATTTAAACACTTGTTCGGACCGTAAATTAGGCCAAAAACATATTTTGAAAATATTTAGCGCATTTAAAATAATTTTTATTTTCTTCAGCTCATTCCTACAAGAAACTGGGTAATAAAATGGTCCAAAATAGACCGTATTCATCACTGGGCTCTCGTACCGCTTCCACGTACCTACATCCAAAAATTCAGTGTCTACAGTGTCACAAA
>CANYLF010354840.1:0-11240 GCA_948193215.1 Bocquillonia castaneifolia
TAATTAATTAAGATTTTTAATATTTTTAAATAATATTTAAAAATTCATGCATAAATTGAAATTAATAAATTAATTTTATTAAATTTAGAATTTTCATCATAATTAAATAAGGATTGTATTTTTTAATAATTAATGTAATAAATTAAAATATTACTAATTTATCCAATCTTTAACAAAATAATTAAAGAATATCATGAAATTAAATTTGTTTGTTTGCACTCTCCCAGCGGTCCAATGAAGACCCTGATGAGTATCAAATTCTAAAGCCCGAAAGCCCGACGGAGAATGGAGAATCATATATTTATATTTTTATCCTAAACTTAACTGGAATTGGTTCAAATAAAAAGATCATATATATTTTATCCTTTTTTTTTTTCGAAAGGATATATTTTATCCTAGACTCAAAGAGAAGGTGATATAGTATATTTTATATATCTTCTTATAGGTCAGTTTAGTTTAATTTATATAAAGGAATCTGAGTTCACCGATGAATCTTCTGACACGGAATAAATCCAATGAAGATCCTAAATCCTGATGGAGAACTGAGGAGAAGAGAAAGATCAGATCATATTTATATCCTAAACTGAACTGAATTTGGTTCAAATAGAAAGACTATATATAAAAACTGAAGCCCTGGAATTCAATCTTCCTATTAAATATTTCCACACAAGCCCCACAATGACGAAGCGAACTTCTTCTTCAGTAGAAACAGTCTTAAACAACGGAGACCTTCTCACCGAAATCCTCCTCCGAGTTCCGGCCAGACCTCTCATAAACTTCAGAATCGTCTCCAAACAATGGCACACTTTAATTTCCGACCGCCGCTTCCGTCTTTCCCTCGCCGGTTTCCACCACAACCTAAACCCTAATTCCACCACTCCCAATATGTTGATTCTCCAAAATTACATCCCTTCTTCTAAAACTACTTCTACCCTTCAACTCCAGGCCATCCCTCTCTTACGCATTCCCGTCCATCAAATTTATCACCCACATAATGTGGATGTCAATCCTCGGAGGCTTGGACTTCAAATAGAGCAGGTCTGTAATGGCTTGTTTCTCTTCTCTTGTGAAAGTAACGGTCAACGTTATGTTTATTACATATCTAATCCCACCACCAGGCAACACAAAATTATTCAATTTCCCATTGGAATAAAGAGGGAGCTTGTTTACTAAGTTTTTCTAGCTTTTGATCCTTCTGTTTCTCCTTACTATAACATTATTTCTGTTCGACGTGGTTCTAAGTGTATAGTTGATAATCTTCTGAAACTGATTCATGGAGATTGATGGGGATTCAAGTACCATATGATGATGATGATGGTGCTATTAAAATTCGTCAATTTTATTCCCCTTTTTATTATAAAGGCGCCATTCATTGGCTTGATGTTTATGATTCTTCTAGGCCTCTGTATTTTGATATAAAGGCAAAGTCTATAAAGAAAATGCCCCAGTTGCCATGGCCTGGATCTTTGGGAGTGAAGTATTTTGGAGAGTCTGGTGGGTACTTGCATCTTGTGATGGAGGATATTGTTGTTTATGAGTTGGCTTTGGATTATACAGAATGGATTGTGAATTATCGTGTTGATCTCAATTCTATTAAGATGAAATTTCCTGAGTTGAATTGGAATTCTGGATGTAGATATGATTATATGAATGTAGGGCCTTCGATTTTGAGGCTTGTTCGTTGCGAGGAGACGAAGGATTCGATGATTGTTATTTATTTGGATGGTTTAACCTTGGCTTATAACTTTGATCATGCTACTTCATGGAAGCTTTGTTCTGTAGAGCCGCTGCGAGAGGCTGATTTTGGTTGGAGATTCTGCAGTGCATTTCCATATTATGAATCCTTGTTTTGTTTATGAACTGAATGGAATGCGTCTGTCCCATTTGTGTGCAGTTTAATATTATATTATGTGTTGAGAAGATTTGAGATCTCAATCTCATCAATTTGTAATTTAGGAATTAATTTTGTGGTTCAATTACAGCTTCAGTATTCATTTTAGTTGTTATTTTATCCTTCTATTCTCTGCATTTACTTGTTTTCCCTCTGTTTTTGTTATTGTTTGTTCATGTAGTTCGGGCAAAATATCAGATCCCACTAATCCAACTCTTTTTACCTTGTTCTTTATGTATTTTTTAGTTATTTTTTTTAACATAGTGCTAAATTAAAAATGGTGATTATTCAATGATTAACTCCTAATTAATGAGAGACAGCTAAGCTAGCTCTCTCTCAAAGTATGCTCGGTTTGTCAAATTGTTCAAGTGAATTTAAAGTGTTTTTTTAGTGAATTATATCTAGCATTAATGTAAAATTCAGTCAAATCACTGTAAATTAGCTTTATGCACAATCAATATATGGTTCTATATTCCAATAAAAAATATATATATATATGGTTCTATATTGAAATAATGTCATCCAAAAGTTGGTGTGAACTTCTTCAAGTAGCAGGAACTCGGATTCAAGAGATTGAATAAATTTCTTGAGTTGTTGAGCTTTACACCAAGAACTAGGTTTTAAACATCTCAATGGAAACCCTTTAGTTTCACCAAAAAGATTACTGCTCGGACTTTTAAGTTAAATTTCTATACCCCTGAAGAGTCAGAATTAGATTCTATTTTTCATTTTTAGGTAAGTTGGTGGGTAAATTGACTGAAATTTAAAAATCCGAGCTAATTGAACATTGAATGTAAGTTGAGGGGCAAGTTAGACCTTTAAGCCCTATAACAATCAACACATTATAAACCCTATAAAAATAATTAATAACAAGTAAAAATTTCAGAACATAATTTAAACATGAGACTCTTGATACTTCCGGATTAAGATCCTCTCATGTTTAAAATTGAACATGAGAGATCATATTATAACCTACACCATTAATTAATTTTGTAATTAATGGTTAAGATTTCATTAAAAAAATTAAATTTAAAAATTTTCAAGAGTGAGTTATTAGTTTTAGATAAATGCATCTCAACCATTAGTTTTAAATTTAATGGCTGAGATTAATCAAACATAACCTTTAATATTCAAAATGAACATGAGAGGTCTCCCTAAACATAGTCTACTGATTGATACATTGTAATCGACCTGAGAGATCCAAATTCAAATCCTCCCTCCCCCAATTATAAAAAAAAATGAACATGAGAGAATCCTGATCCGATACTCCCAAGTATGAAGAACATTTTGATTAGTATAATTGAATACAAGGGATTTCAACATTTTTCTTCTAATCAATTTTTTTGGCAAAAGGGCCAAATAAGCACTTAAATTTTTGACCAAAGATTTTTTAGGCTCTTAACTTTGACTCAGTTCAACCAAGTCCTCAAAGTCAAAAAAAAATTGATACATTCACACCCTTCAATCAAAAAAATAAAACTACTAATAAATTCTGAAATTTTTATATTTTTTAGTATTATGATTTTATATGTTTTACTTAGTAGAATAACTTTAAAAAATTATATTTTAAAATTTTCTAATATTATAATTTTTTATTTAGTATAATAAATTTAATTTAAAAGTCATAATAAAATATTATATTATTAAATTAATTTATAGTAAATAAAAATTTATCTATTACAACATATTTGATACAATAAATTGTATATTTAATTCACCACAAATTTTATGTGAAATTTTATGTTTTATAATTGAGAAATTCTTTTTAACTTAAGAAAAATTGTTCCAATGTAATTGAATTTTTTTGCTAAAATCAATGAATTTTGAAAAAAATAAGTGTGTAAAATATATTTTTATAATGATAAAAAGTACTTGAATTATTTAAAAAGATATACTTAATATGATACGTATAAAAAATATTTTTTAAAATAAAAATATTAATTATATTTTGGAATAAAAAATTCAGAATTTATTAATAGTTCTATTTTTTACCGAAGGGTGCGAATGTATCAAATTTTTTGATTTTAAGGACCTGATTGAACTGAGTTAAAGTTAAAGGGATTAAAAAATCCTTGGTCAAAAGTTTAAGAGCTTATTTGGCCCTTTTGCCTTTTTTTCATACACAAAACTTTCTTACTTTCACCTACTAACCGTTAGCTGTTAAAATTTCTATCTGCATTCGGCAGTTATTTATTTGATCTTTAGCCCCATCAGGCATCAGAAGAAGAATAATGAAATCTCTTTATGCTCTATTCAAACCAACTACTTCTCCCGCCAAAACAGCTACCGCAACCACCACCATCTCCTCCTCGAGAAAACCCACTTCACATTCTCAAAATCAAATGGAAACCCACTTCATATCTCTTATCCATGCCTCAAAAACCACTCTCCAACTCCATCAAATCCACTCTCAAATTCTCCTTAACGGTCTTTCCTTTAGTAGCCAAATTACTACCCAATTGATCTCTTCCTCATCTTTACACAAATCTATTGACTACTCTCTCTCAATCTTTAACAATTACCATCCAAAAAATGTACATCTCTTCAATGCATTGATTCGTGGGCTCACCAACAATTCCCGTTTTTTCACCTCCATTTACCATTTTATTCTCATGTTAAGGTCTGATATTAAGCCTGACCGCCTCACTTTCCCATTTGTGTTGAAGTCTATTGCTAACTTGTGTTTAAAAAGGCTTGCTAGAGCTCTTCATGGGATGATTTTGAAATGTGGGTTTGAGTTTGATTCATTCGTTAGGATGTATATGGTTGATGCATACGCAAAAGTTGAGGAGTTGAGATTTGCTCTTAAGCTGTTCGATGAAAGTCCTCAAAGATTTGATAACGATAGTACATTGTTGTGGAATGTTTTGATTAATGGGTGTTGTAAGGTTGGAGATATGGAAAAGGCTTTGGAGCTATTTGAAGCTATGCCAGAAAGAAATACTGCTTCTTGGAATGGTTTGATTAATGGGTTTTTGAGGACTGGGAATTTGGATCGAGCAAGTGAGCTTTTTGATCGAATGCCAGAGAAAAATGTGGTTTCTTGGACTACAATGGTTAGTGGTTTATCACAAAATGGCGGCCATGAGAAGGCTTTAACTATGTTTTTTAGAATGTTGGAAGAGGGTGTAAAGCCAAATGAATTCACCATTGTTTCTTCCCTGTATGCTTCTGCAAAAATTGGTGCCCTTGAAGCTGGATTACGGATACATAAGTATCTGAAAGACAAAGGTTTCCTATTAAATCAAGCAATTGGTACTGCTCTGGTGGATATGCATGCAAAATGTGGGAATATAGAGTCTGCAAGTCAGGTGTTCAGAGAGATAAAAGATAAAGATATCCGTACATGGAGTGTTATGATATGGGCTTGGGCAATCCATGGACGTTTTGAGGAAGCAATTCAGTGCTTCAAACAGATGATGCGTGCAGGTGTGACTTTCTATTGCTTATGGCAATTCCATTCAAATTTGAGATTTTTTTTTTTTCAAATGAGCTAAACCTTTCCAACATTGCAGGTATACGACCAGATGAGGTTGTCTTTCTCGCTATACTAACTGCGTGCACACATGCTGGCAAAGTAAACCTTGGATTTAATTTCTTTTACAGTATGAAGCTGGACTACTCCATCGAGCCCTCCATTAAACATTATGCTTTGATTGTCGATCTGCTAGGAAGGGCAGGTCAGCTGAATCGAGCTCTCAAGTTCATTAAAAGCATGCCCATAACTCCAGACTTTGTCATATGGGGAGCACTTTTTTGTGCTTGTAGGGCTCACAAAAATATCAAATTGGTAGAATTAGCATCACAGAAGCTCTTGGAGCTAGAACCTAAGCATCCTGGGGGCTATGTCTTCCTATCAAATGCCTATGCTGCAGTAGGCCGATGGGATGATGTAGAGAGAGTGAGAGTTCTGATGCAGAGTAAAGGCATTGAGAAAGATCCAGGGTGGAGCTATTTGGAGGCAGAGGGCCGAGTGCATAGTTTTGTAGCAGGTGATCGTGCTCATAAAGATGCAAAAGATATTTACTTGAAATTAGAAGAAATAGTGAGAGGTGCAAAGGAACAAGGATACATGCCAGGAATTGAGTGGGTACTTCATAATATCGAGGAAGAAGAGAAAGAAGATGCATTAGGAAGTCACAGTGAGAAGTTGGCACTTGCATATGGGCTCATTCGTACATCTCCTGACATAACAATAAGAATTGTAAAAAATCTTAGAGTTTGTGGGGATTGCCATTCACTGATTAAATATGCTAGCAAGATGACCGGAAGGGAGATTGTACTGAGAGATATAAAGCGATTTCATCTTTTCAAGGATGGTGTTTGCTCATGCAGAGACTACTGGTAACACAGTATGTGATTCTGACTTTGCTGCACAATAACATCTTACTAACTTTTACACCAAGTAGCATTCTTTTCTGATTTTTAAATCTTCACTCTATTCACAGGACTAGTGTCTAGGCTCGTTATATCATAGCCTCTATTAATAGAGAATTACAGGAATCTGAATACTACATCTTAACTTTCATGCTACACATGGGCAACTTGTATCTAGGCTTTGCATTCCAGTTTACTTAATTTTTTGGCATTTCCAATTTGATAGAAGTTTTCAATTTACAACATTTAGTTTCCCAAACTTTTTTCCATGACATATTTTTAGAACACAATCCAACAATTAGACCTGACATTTGTTGTGTAGTAGTTCTACTTGTAACATTTGTTGTGTAGTAGTTCTATCAAATTAGTAAATCAATTTCATGTTATGAAGCAATTACTACACATAGTAAAATTACCATTTTACTATCTAATACTGTGATGGTATTGATTTAATAAAATCAAGTCGTCTATACAAGAAGATTCATATTAACCCTACTGAGTTACAATTTTTACAGTAGAAATTTTCATAGTCGTCTTTTGTTTTATGTTATTGTTGCCCCCTCAAGACTGTAGAAATAGGTAAAGTTTATTTTCACAAAAATTAAAAAATGTGTATTGAGTCGATGAAAATTGTTAAATTTCAGTCAGTGTCCTTTTTTAATTAAACTTAAAATTTTGTAAACACACCTAATATTATTAATGAGAATTAGAAAGAAATACTAGTTAGAATTAATGAACAAAAAATGACATTTTATATCATCACTCCGTCTCACTTTAATAGGTATAGCTGTAATTTTTTTTAGAGGAAGGTACAGCTGTCATTTTGAGTGTTCTGTATAAACAAATTTTTTCTCTCCCTTTAATTAATCAAGTATAAAATGACTATTTCAGCGTTCTTTTTTTAACACTTTGTTTACGAAATCCTAAATCTAACTAAATAAGGGTATACCAATCTACCTTGGGTGTGGGTAGGGGGTAAAAGGTCTCGAGTTCGAGACTCACCTTTACCAAATTGTAAAAAAAAAAAAACTAAATAAGGGCATGATTGGAAAATTGACTAGAATTTAATACTTGACCATATTTCTTAATTCTTGCAAAAATGAAGCTTTAAAGTGAGATGAAGGAAGTATTAGATAGGGGTGTGTAAAAACCGAACCGGATCGAGAAATCGAGCCGAACCTATTTATAAAATTTGGTTTGGTTTATTTGATAAACGGTTCGGTTTGGTTTTTATTTTCAAAAATTTTGGTTTTCGGTTCGGTTCTCATGTTTGAAAAACCGAACCGAAAACCGAAATTATTTAATTTATTTTTTTATATTTATATTTATATATATATTTTATCTATTTTACTTATTATATATATTTTTTGATACATTTTTATATGTTCTTTGTTTTTATTTATATATATGTAATGATTTTTTAATATATGAGTATATAAAATTTAATAAATATTTATTTAAAATTTTAAGAAATAAAAAATATGTATAAAACAAAAACCTACCAAACCGAACCGAAAAAAACTAAAATAAATTTAGTTTGATTTGGTTTGATTTAGAAATTAATTCAGTTCATTTCAATTTCAACTTTGGACTGAAAATCAATCAGTTTGATCCGATTCAAACCGAGCTGGTGCACACCCAACTACTAGCCTTCGGATACATATAATTTAACATTGTTAAAATCTTTAACGGATATGATATCCCAAATTAAACTTTTAAGTTTATCCGGCTTTCATCTCTCCAATATCGGCCTGTCATTTGGGCCGCTGAGAAAATGCATCCGCATACAATGGATACAAAAACACGATTTACTAGCGGGCAAAAGCTTTTGAGGCCGAGAACACAAGTAAAAGTCATGAGCATATTCAAGTGAAATAGTTAATGGAAAACACAGCAACAAGCCACACGTACTTGGTAAACAAAGAAACAAAGGTTCAAAAGGAGCATAATCAACCAACAGAAAGCAACAGCTGAACTATTTCAAATCTGCTCCATATTTTACAACACCATAACAAAAGTTCGTGACCCTCAGTCAAACCTAGTAAACGGGATCATCATCTGTTACAGACTTTTTTTTTCCTCACAGGGATTCCTCAAAAGTACTGGAGCGATTCTCTTCTTCATCAAGCATTTGGACAACATGAGCTACACCTTCTGCTATTTCCTTTCGAATAACACCATCTGGCATATCAAATGTCCGTCTTCTCATGGAAAGCAATTTCCCTGGAGGCTGGGGGTCTACCGCATCAAGCATTGCCTCCAGTTCATCAACCATTGACAGTTTTGCGGCTCGTACCATCAGATCAGCTCCCTGACAATGCAAAATATCAAACCCGTTGGAGAAAAGACACAAAAGTGCTGATCCCGTGTAATGAGATAACCCACAAAGCACAAGGAAACATAAAACATGAGACGACTGATATCACCTACGCAGTGACAAGATTGACACTGACACTGCTTAAGCAATAAATTGACAAACGAAGATTTCTGAAGGACATCAGCTGCTTCAAATGCATGGTGCAAAACCAAAGAAATGGGATTGGATGCCTAATCAACAGTAGTTCTTCTTGACCAAAAAGGCCAGTCTATATTAGCAATTCATAAATGCAGTAGATCACAAATTCACAATCAAAGGTTTATCTCGTTTTCAGAAAAACATAAGAAAACAGTAAAGATACTGAGAGAATTTTTAGAGAAGGATCAAATCCTCCTCCCTTTCTCTGCCCATCAAACCTAAGCATTACATCTGCTGGTTAAGTAAAGTCTTCTATTGGAAAATCATGACAACACGTTAAAGCTGTATCGTCCGAAAAGATGATTGTTAGTGAGCTACTAAAAAACAGATGATGCAGTACATTAATGCATATTTTAACCATTTAACATCCTGTAAAGGAAAAAACTTGAGATGTAACACTATGCTTCTTGAAGTGATCTAAAAACTTTTACATCCAAAGGTTTATATGCAGAAATTGAAACCAAAAACCATTTGAAGCAAGTGTAAATGGGTGTATCCACTACATACTAATTCACCATTTCACATGTTACCTTCTAGACCAAACAAAGTAAAAATTAAAGTTTTTTTTTGCTCATATGAGTCTGAACTGACAGAAGTTTTAGAAGCATCCTAACTATAAAGCCCGTCAACAAACCCATTTCTCACATAACACACTGAAAGCCGAGTTTCCAAACTACAAATGTACTGAACCAAACTACTACTACATTTATCCTTACACCTTAGACCTTAGTAGGTCACACATTTAGAACATTTACAAGCACATGAATTGAACAATACCACAAATGACATATACATAGCTACTTGACACAGCTATTGCAAGCAGAACAAGACACTAAAACAGTTAATTGAGAATTTTGAAATGATACATATAGTTACAATGTGTTACCTCAATTGCATCAACAGTGAGAAGCAAGACAATTATTCGTTCGGAGAACCGCTGACGCTCCTCAGCATCACGAGAAACTTGTCTTCGGTAAGAGAAATTATTGAATAAAGACCTAATCTCCTTTAACTTAGCCTTAGCAATAGCCAGCTCTCTAAGTGCACGAAGTGCCTTTGATCTCCTTATTAAGTAAGCTCTAAAACTCAACTGTATGAGCAATGCTGCATCTACAGGATTCAATTCCTTATTCTTTCCCTTCTTAGCCCTCACAACTCCAGCTCTCTTAGCAAATGCCTAACCATAAAAATAAATGTAATTGATTAAATGAAAAATGCAATTAATCATTTATAAATTATAATTGCTATGTAATGATAATTGTAACTAATTAAATGAAAATGCGATTAATTACTATGTAATTACCTGTTTAAGAACAACAGCACCATGATCATTCTCATCCTCCTCCTTAATTTCAACAACACGCACACCGTGCTTCCCTTTTTTATCCTTTTTTTCTTTCTTTTCTTTTTTATCTTTCTTTCCTGATCCGCTACACTCGTCTTCATGATCTCCTCTGTGCACCTCATACGTGTACTTCTTTGCAACCGGCTGATCCTCTTCTTTACCTCTAATCTCAGCACTCCACTTGTAGTTCTTCTTCTTGTCGCCTTTGATCTCAGTACTCAGCTTGTACTTTCTCTCTCCTTTTGATCCCTTAATCTCTGCGGTCCACGTGTACTTCCTTTCTCCACAGTGGATGATCTTATCAAAACTCGATTCTAACGCGCTAACTCGGTCACATAATGTCTGCAGGTACAACTCAGTCCCTGCTCGTTCATGCTTGATCCTCCTGTAAGAACAAAATGACGGAGCTTTCTCCACCTGGATCAGATCCGACACCGTGTCGAAGATGTCAAACGGGTTCGGTTTCGGGTAAAAAAGGTCGAGCTCATAACCGAGATCATGGCACTCCTCTTCAAGTAGTAATGAGGGGAAAGAGAGAGCTTTTGTAATGTAAAAGGATGGATAGTAGTAAGGGTCGAAGATTTCAATGCGTCTGAATCGGCTCATGACTAAGATGGAGAAGAAAAAGAGTGAGTCACTGAGTCAGAAGGGAACGAGTTAGGGCTTGTTTTAGTGATTTTGATGGATGGAATAGGTGATAATGATAAGGAATAAAAAGGAGCTTAAATGAAGAAGAAGACAAGCGTGTGAGTAGAACGAGGAGTCTGAGACTGAGAGTCAAAAAGTAAAGGTGGCGAGGGTAAATTAGGAAATTAGGGAATAAGTATGAGCTAGCAATCCATGGGATTGGGTTAGTGTGGAATGGAGTTTGGTGAAGAGTGGGATATTTTCGCCGCATATTGGAAGTGAAAATACGGAAATGGACATGTCGTTGTTAAAGAATTACGGAGACATGAAGATCTGATCTGATAGTGCGATTACAGAGCATGGGAGGCCAAAATCTGTGGGTTCTGAATCGGACCCCACGTGATCAATTGCATTGATGATCTTTAGTTTAAGTTGGGCTGGGCCATTTAAGTTTTGTTGATGAGGCTCATCAATTGGATCTATCA
>CANYLF010355176.1:0-21256 GCA_948193215.1 Bocquillonia castaneifolia
CTTCTTACTACACCAAGAGACTAAAGAATGCCCAAGCAATTGACAAGTACCAGAGGTACTTTTTCTATCTAAAATACTTCCTGCAAAATCTGCATCAGAAAATCCAATAAGGTTAAAACTTGAATTTTTAGGATACCATAATCCTAGATATAATGAACCATGCAAATATTTCATATTATGTTTAACAACTTTTAAATGAGATTCTTTTAGAGCAAATTGAAATGTTGCACATAAACATATTGAAAACATAATATCTGGTCTACTAGCTGTATAGTAAAGTAAACTACCAATCATACCTCTATATAACTTTTCATCAATTGGCTTACCATTTTCATCTTTATCTAGCTTGATATTGTGCTTATGGGTATTTTGCTAGATTTACATCTACCCATTCCAAACCTTTTTAATAGTTCTTTGGTGTACTTTTCTTGGTTGATGAAGATACCATCATTTGCATTGTTTAATTTGCAATCCTAAGAAGAACTTGAGCTCTTCCATTATACTCATTTCGAACTCCTTAGTCATGCATTCAGAAAATTCTTCACACAATGATTCATTAGTCGCACCAAAATTATATCATCCACATAGATTTGAATAATTAAAATATTATTATTTTTTTTAATAAAAAGAGTAGTGTCAACTTTTCGTTTTGAAAAACCATTTTTGTTGGCCAATGGATAGCAACCCTTAATTTTTGATGTTGATCAACTATGACATAGTACCAAATTTTTTGAAACTGGTGTTTGAGTCTATAAGACAGGGGGAGCAAAACACAAGAGAAAGAATCATATTTAGTCTCAAACTTATAGAATCGAGAAGGGAGAATGAATTTTAGATTGAAGGAACAAAGAGACCAAACTGATCTTCAAGCTTATGGAATCTAGAAGAAAGACTGAGTCTCAGGCTGACGAGACTAGGAGTATACTGATTTTCTTTGTAACCGTTTATTTCTTCTAGAATATATGTAGGGATGATTGAGAGAATGAACTGTTACATCCATGTGTCATTTTCTATGCATTCTTGAAAGGTCCATAACAGTCAGCATACAGAGCCAAATCTGTTAATTCTAACAGCTGGGAAAAGGACAAAATTTGTTATGCATGTTTCCTTATTTCATGAAGAAATTTATTCTTCCATTTTCTACTACATTTTTTGTTGTCTTATAGTGCATAGTTGTCTCATTCTAGATAAGGACACTCAGGTAGTTTTGCCAAATAGGGCAACATTTCTAGAAGCTTTTCTTGAGCACTATATATACACACTGTTCTGCATTTCATTAGTGTGCAGAGAGTGAGAGAAAGAGAGCATTGTGCAGAAATTAAGCATAATAGAATAGTGTATTAAAGCATGGTGCATTTGATTATGAATCATTTTATTATCTTCTCTCAATCAAACCAATAGATCTTGTAATCAGAAAATGGAGAGATCTTAAAATACTTTTTATTCTTTCTTTTTAAAGGTTAGCAAGTGCCTGTTAATGCTTGTATAGTTTACAGAAGCTATTGAAAATCTGTGTGAAGCTATAGGTTGTATTGAAAGGTTTTCTCTGATCCTGCAAAAGAGAATAGTGAAGTTGTGAAATCCTAAGGTTGTTGATTTTAGGTAGTGGATGTAGCCTTACGATGAACCACCATAAATATCTGAGTGTCAATTTTTTTACTTTCTTTGATTAGCTTCAGTCTGTTTCCTCAATTTCATTTCCTAATATTTAGTAATGTTTAAATATCTTCAGATTTATTGAAATGTTTTTCAATCTATAAATACACTCTTAAAAATTAAAAATTAGTTGGTTAAAAGATTTATTAAACTATTAGTTTCAATATTGTTTTGTTTCAAATACAAACATGCTCAAAATTTTAAATAGACTCAATTCACCTCCCCTTGAGACTAGCCTTGGGACCAACAATTGGTATCAGAGCAGGCTCTTCAAAAAGGTTATTATTTCTTTTTTTAAAAGGGTCTATGGCTAGCAGTAGTGGACCAGGTGGTAACAACTTGAATGTTTTCTACAATCTCGGTGGAGCTACTGAAGAAGGATCAACTGTTAAACCTCCACTTCTAAATTGAGCTAATTATGAGTACTGGAAAAACTTGATGATTAACTTCATTCAGGCTGCTGATGTAAATTGCTAGAAGATCATTCGAAATGGAGCACAAACTCCTCAGATTGCTGGTGCAGATGGCACTATGAGAGATGCTATTGAAGATGAGTACATCGATGCTCATTGGAGAGAAATTTCTCTCAATGCTAAGGCACTGAACTTCATTCACTGTGCCCTTGAGATGTTTTAGTACAATCGTCTCTCTCATATCAAGTCAGCCAAACAACTTTGGGATAAGCTTCAGGTTATAGATGAAGGAATAAGCCAGGTCAAAGAGCCAAAGATCAACATACAGTTGAGGGGCTATGAACTCTTCACTATGAAACTAGAAGAAACCATTCAGGAATTAAACAATCGATTCTTTAAGATTGTTAATACCTTGAAAAACTATGGAAGAGATGTTCCAAAAAATGAACAGGTCAAGAAGTTGCTGAGATCTTAGCCAGCAAAATGGGAAACCAAGGTAACGGTGATTACTGAAGCTAAGGATCTTAACACCTTATCTTATGATGAGCTTGTTGGTTCTTTAATAGCACACGAGCTTATGATGAAAGACAGAGAAAAGGGATCAACCTCAGAAGTCAAAAAGAAGAAAGGAGATTTGGCTCTCAAATCTGAAACTATTGAGAACTTAGACTCAAGCATTGAAGAAGAAGATGTTGCTCTTATCACCAGGAAATTTAAGAGAATGTTCAAAAAAAGGAGGAAAGCAATACAGGAAAAATATGAAGAAATTTTTGGGATCCAAACCTGACTACAAGAAAGATAGCAATGAAATTATTTGCTATGAATGCAACAAACTGGGGTATATCAAGACTAGCTGCCCGAAGCTGAAGAAGAAAGGGAAAAAGGAGAAGACAAAGAAGGCTTTGGCAGTCACATTGAGTGAAAGTGAAAGCTTAGATTCAGAAGGTAGCATTGAACTTGAAGAAGTGGCAAATCTCTGTCTGATGGCAAAAGAGATTGAAGCTGACAAACCTGAAGCTGGCAAGGAAAAGATTCAAATGTTTGAACTAGAATCCTCTGAAGATGAGGTAAACTTTCTTGAACTTGAAACTCCTAAAGATTTGCAAAATGCTATGCTAGAACTCTATCATGAATATGAAAGAATGGCTAAAAAGTATGTTGTTCTAAAAAGAAAATGTAGACAGCTTGAAACTGGTAAACAAGTTTATATCTGCTGTGTTTCAACTAGTATCTATGAGGAACTTGCTGAAAAGGAAAGAAAAGCTACTGATATGTATAATGAGATTGAAAAGAAACTTTTAAGAGCTGTAAATGAACTTGATATAGCTAAGCAATAGGTTGAATTGTATTAGGATGTTTATATGGTAACTTTTTGAGAAAATGAAGTCTTACAAAAGAAAATTGATTCTCTCACAAAAGACCTTGAAAGATTTACCAATGGCAAAAAAAAATCTTGATGTGTTATTGGGTAATCAGCGTATTCCCAACGATAAGACATGATTAGGCTACAATAGATTCAATGCTGGTTTAGGAGATGCTAGCACTAGCAAAGAATCTGGCCTAAAAGGTTCTCAAACTGAGCAAAAGTTTTTCAAAGTTGATCATTCAAGAAAATTCTTTCCAATACCTACAATTCATTCATATAAGACAAATGCAAGATGTTTCTTTTGCAATCATATTGGACATATTGTGAAGTATTGTGCATACAAAAGAAATAGACAAGGATACACACTTGAGTGGAGACCAAAAATGTCTTTACAAAATGTTGAAGCTAACCAATTAGGACCCAACTCAACTTGGGTACCTAAAACTAACTGATTCCTTATAGGTATGCCTGAAGAGCAAGCAGAAGCTGAATGAATGGTATGTGGCACATGACTAAGGACAAATCTTTGTTCACTAGATTGGAACTGAAGAATAAAGGATCAGTGAGTTTCGGGGATAGCAGTACATCAAGAATCATTGGTTCAGGTTCAATTGGCTCAAGTCCAACAATCAATGATGTGTCATTAGTACATGATCTCAAGTTCCATCTTCTAAGTGTGAGTCAGCTTTATGACAAAAACTTCAGAGTGATATTTGACCCTAATCACTATGAGAATCAAAGAATTCTAGATGATCAGACTGTGTTTGTTGGTAAGAGACAGGAAAATATACATGTGATTGAGTTTGATGAAGCTCAAGGATACAACATAACAACTCTTCAGAGTGATCATGGAAGAGAGTTTGACAACAAATCCTTTGAGCAATTTTGTAATCAATTTGGAATCAGTCATAACTTCTCAGCTCCAAGAACTCCACAACAAAATGGGGTTGTAGAGAGGAGAAACAGATCACTGCAGGAAATGGCAAGAACCATGCTGAATGAAGCTGATCTTCCAATGTATTTTTAGGCTGAAGCTATCAGCACAGCTTGCTACATTCAGAATCGAGCGCTAGTAAGACCCAAATTGAAGAAGACTTCATATGAATTATGGAAAGGCAGGAGACCCACTGTAAGTTATTTCAAAGTTTTTGGATATAATTGCTTTATTGACAATAATGATAAGACTCAGCTTGGTAAATTTGATCCTAAAAGTGATGAAGGTATTTTTCTTGGTTATTTTGAACATAGTAAGGCATATAGAGTCTTTAATAAGTGTTCTTTGCTTGTTGAAGAGTCAATTCATGTTATCTTTAAAGAAGCTTACCAAAATGTGTCTAGTGGAGATGCTGGAGAAATTCTTGTAGGAAATAATGATGAACAAGTTAAACCTGAGAGTGTTCAGACTCAACAAGATGTGGAACAGGAATCCAATCAAGAGGAGGCTCCTGAAGTTGAAGCTCAACAGAATGAACAACAAGATAAAGCTAATGAGCTGCCCAGGGAATGGAGATATCACAGATATCACCCACCAGAAAATCTTTTAATAAATCCATCAAGTAGAGTCACAACAAGACATGAGCTAAAAAGACTGATGGGGAATGTAGCTTATGTGTCTCAGATTGAACCGAAGATAATAAGTGAAGCTCAACAAGACGAGAATTGGATTGTTGCCATGCAAGAAGAGTTGAATCAGTTTGAAAGAAACAAAGTGTGGCACCTGGTACCCAGAGTCAAGGATCAACCGGCAATTGGAACTAAATGTGTAACACCTCAAACTTTAACACAAAAACAAATAAAAATAATAATAACAATAAGAAAATTTAAATAATCCAATACTAATTAAGTACAAAAAAATATTTGAAATTTAAATAGAAAGTATGTTAATTATTCATTTTAGAATGAAATAGGGTTCAAAACATCATTAATATATGTTTAGGACGTAAATTGAAGAGGTTTAAAGCCAAAAATTTGAGTTTAAAATCTTCAAAACAGTGGGTAACACGAGCTGCAACATGGGTTGGTTTGGTCTTGTTGTAGGTCGTGTTGGCCTAAAACCACTTGAAAACTCATCTTTTCCAATTCAAATTTTGCACAAACTCCACACAAGTTTTAGGCAAACATTAGGCAACTTAAAAACGCATTTCTAACATCATTTATACATACCAAAAGGAATATTGAAGATTTGATAAAACTCATAATTATACCAACATTAACTCTATACATACCATCCTTCCAATTGTACTAACATATATACATATCAAACCCAAAACTATCAACATTCTTAAAATTCCAAATCAAAAATGCATAAAAATGCTCATGATTATCTACTGGCCAGCCTTAGACACTTCTACTGCTCTATGCACATGGATTTCCAAGTCAACAAGCTATCAACCACCTAAAAATAATGCCAAGGGGTGAGCTGGCGATTCAATAAATAAATAACTGCTAATACTAATCCATCACACATATCACTTCCAATTCCAATCAACACAACCACACAAAATATTAATTGCTTTATCAATTCAATTAAAACATCCACCACATCTTCACTCACAAATCTCAATTTACAAACTACAATTCATCTACTACAATCAACCTTGATAATTAGATAAATCACCTAAATGAATGGTTAAAAGAAAGGTAACCCTATCAAATCATTCAATTCACATCTTTTTCATTTTCAAATCTTTCTCATTAGTGCAACCTCCTGTTGCCCATTCACAAATTAATCAATTTCCCCTCTTCACTTTTCTAGGGGTTTAACATCATTCATTTCAATTTCCCATTTTCACTTTTCTAAGGGTTTCATCACATTTCACAATCTTATTTTAACACTTGGGTTACCAAATCCTAACCACACACTTAGACAATTAAGCTCATTACCAAGCCAAACATAAACAATCAATCCGACCATCACAATAAATTTCATCTCATTCCAAACCTTTTCTTTCCAATCCCATCACCATTAATCATTTCCTTATACAACCATCACATATCATATTTATTCACAAATAACTTCACTAACATTAAACCATTGCACATTCTTCAATCATAACAACAATTTCACTTAACCAATCCTTAAAAATCATTATAGAAATTAATCAAATCAACCAAAACACACAAGTGCATTATATAATTAGTATTAATAGCTATTTACTTACAAAATTACACTTCCTTTCCTTTGTTTAAAGCTTGTGAAGAACTTCCAATTTCTCTATTTAAATTTTCACCTCCTATAAACCAAATCAACCATTCAACACATAATTATATCAACCAAAATCATAAAAATACATATTTAATCAATATACTCTACTTAAGAAACTATAACCCCTTAGAAAAGCCCTTTCAACCATAGAAAACTCAATACTAAACATTAAACACACATCCTAAACAAAATCTTACCATAAAACATAATAACTAAACCAATTAAAAGAAAATTACAACAATTAATTAAAGAAAACTTACCAATTAATAGAAATTCCCTTAAAACTTCTTCTTCTTCTTCTTATTAACCAATTAAAAGCAAATAACAACAATTAATTAAAGAAAACTTACCAATTAATAGAAATTCCCTTAAAAATTCTTCTTCTTCTTATTTTTTTTTCCTTAAGCTCTCTCTCTACACACTCCTCACTTGTAAAAATCTCTACAAAATCCACTATCTTAAGACAACCTTCTTATCCCTTAAAAATTCATTTCCTTTTATTAATATAATTTTAATTTTTCTTATTGGATTTTAGAAAAGCAATCTTTGACTTTTTGATCAAAATTAAAAAAATATCCAATTCCACCCCAAACAATAAATCTAATCCTCAAATCTCCTCCCAACTAATATTATCAACATATGTACCCCTCATGCACATAATTATGATTAATGATGCATAATTAACAAAAATTAACCACGTTAATGATGCTAATTAAATACTAATGCATGTATTTATTTTTGAGGATGTTACAGTTCCTCCCCACTTAAGAAATTTCATCCTCAAAATTTAACTTACCACTATTCTCAAATAAGAACGGATATTTACTTCTCATATGCTCTTCAACCTCCCATGTAGATTCCCTTAGTGTTTGATGATGACTCCACTTCACCTTAACCATTGGAATTTCCATCCTTCTCAACTTTCTTACCTCTCTTCTAAGAATCTCTATCGGTTCCTCAACATAGGTTAACTTTTCCGTGATTTCCACTTCGGGTTCATTCAATACATGACTGGGATCCGATCTATATCTCTTAAGCATAGAAACATGAAATACATTGTGAATCTATGATAATTCCGGTGGCAATGCTAACTTGTAAGCCAATGGTCCAACTCTCTTTACTATCTCATATGGCCTAATATATCTAGGAATCAACTTCCCTTGTCTTCCAAACCTCAAAATTCCCTTCCACGGAGATACCTTCAGAAATACTTTGTCACCAACTGCATATTCAATATCTCTTCTATGGCTATCCACATAACTCTTCTGTCTATCCTGAGCCGCTTTCATACACTTCTTCATAATTTGAATCTTATCCATAGTTAATTGAACTATTTCTGGACCTTCAAGTTGCCTTAAACCTTCCACATCCAAACATACTGAACTTCGACATTTCCTTCCATATAATGCTTCGTAAGGAGCCATCCAGATGCTAGAATGAAAATTGTTATTGTTTGCAAACTCCATCAATGGTATATGTTCATCCCAATTACCCCGAAACTCTAATACACAAGCTCTCATCATATCCTCTAAAGTCTGAATTGTTCTTTGCGATTGTCCGTCTGTTTGAGGATGAAAAGCAGTACTAAAATGAAGTTGTGTACCCATAGCACTTTACGAACTCTTCCAAAAGTGTGAAGTAAATTGAGGATCTCTATCAGATACGATAGAATTAGGTACCCCATGTAATCTTGCAATTTTCTTCACATACATCTCTGCCGACTGATCTAAAGAATAACCCTGTTCATTTGGTAAAAAGTGAGCCACCTTCATGAGTCTATCCACAATAACCCAAATTGCGTCATTCTTATGGAAAGTACATGGCAACTCTACCACAAAATCCATGGTAACCTTCTCCCATTTCAATTCTGGTATTGACAAAGAATGAAGTTTACCTGCAGGTGCTTGATGTTTTGCTTTTACTTGCTGACAAGTCAAACATTTAGCTACATATTCCACAATATCCTTCTTCATTCCTGACCACCAATAATGAGACTTCAAATTGTGATACATCTTAGTAACCCCTGGATGTATAGCATAAGGTGCCCAATGAGCTTCATTCAAAAGTTGATTCTTCAAATTGTCATCATTTGGTACACAAATTCTACTCCCATTCAATAATGTGCCATCTTCTTTTAAAGCAAACTAATTATTCTTCCCTTCTTGCACTCTAGTCTTCATCTTTTGTAAGTGAGGATCATTCATTTGAGCATCTCTAATTTCATCAATAATCACAGGATTCACTTGCATTGTAGCTACTAAAACATCAATAGACAATTCAAATTGTACATTCATCTCTTGAAGAGCAACCAAAGAGTTCAAATTATAACAAATCATTCTGGCTAACCTGTCAAATGTCTTCCCACTTAGTGCATCTACAACTACATTTGCTTTTCTAGGATGATAATTAATGGTACAGTCATAGTCTTTTATTAACTCCATCCATCTTTTTTGTGTCAAGTTCAACTTCTTTTGTGTAGGGACATACTTTAAACTCTTATGGTCAGTGAAAATCTGAAAAGTCTCCCCATATAAGTAGTGTCTCCACGTCTTCAAGGCATGCATAATAGCAGCTAATTCAAGATCATGTGTCAGATAGTTCAATTCATGAGGTTTCAATTATTTTGATGCATAAGCAATCACCCATCCATTTTGCATTAAAACACATCCAAATCCATTTCCTGATGAATCCGTAAACACTACATACCCACCATTTTCAGATGGCAAGGCAAGGATAGGTGCAGAAGTCAATTTGTGTTTTAATTCTTCAAAACTCTATAGCATTAGTACACTGAAAAGAAACATTCTTCTTTAACAAATTTGTCAAGGGTTTAGCCACAAGAGAAAAATCTTTCACAAATCTTTGATAATACCCCGTTAATCCCAAGAAACTTCGAATCTCAGTCACACTTTTTGGCGGTTCCCACTCCATAATCTCTTTGATCTTTAAAGGATCTGGTTGAACTCCATTCTTGTTTACAACATGGCCTAAGAAAGCTATTTCTTCAATCCAAAACTCACATTTGTTGAACTTGGCATAAAGTTGCTGTTCCCTCAAAAACTGTAAAGCTAAACTCAAATGTTGCTTGTGTTCTTTATGATTCTTTGAGAAAATCAAAATATCATCGATGAAAACAATCAAAAATTTATCTGGGTATGGATGGAAAATCTTGTTCATCAAAGACATAAAAGCAGCTGGTGCATTGGTTAACCCAAATGGCATCATTACAAACTCATAGTGTCCATATCTCGATCGAAAGGCAGTCTTTAGAATAGAAGCTTCAGCCACTCTAAGTTGCCAATAACCCGATCTCAAGTCAATCTTAGAAAACACAGATGCCCCTTTCAATTGGTCAAGCAAATCATCTATCCTAGGCAATGGATATTTGTTTTTCACTATGATTTGGTTCAACCTTCGGTAATCAATACACAATCTCAAGCTTCCATATTTCTTTTTGACAAATAACACTGGAGCACCCCACGAAGAAATGCTTGGCCTAATGAATCCCTTGTTTAAAAACTCTTCTAATTGCTTCTTCAATTCTTTCAACTTTACTGGTGACATTCGATATGGTGCCATAGAAATAGGTGCAACTCCCGGCATAGTTTCAATCTCAAAATCAACTTCCCTTTGAGGTGGCAAACCTGATAAATCTTATGGAAATACATCTGTAAACTCATTCACTATCAAAACTTCAGATACTCCCGGACTCACCACTGTAGTGTCAATCATATTAGCTAAGTAAGCTTCGCACCCACTTCTGATCAATTGAAAAGCTATTACTACGGATATCAAACAATTTGGAACTGTATTCCTTTCACCTACCATCACTGTTTTCATTTGCCCTTCTATCTCCATACTAACTTCTTTGGTCTGACAATCAATAATTGCATGCTGAGACAACCAATTCATACCCAATATCACATCAAAATATCTCAAATTAATTACCACTAAATCAACATTGAATGATATATCTCCCATAATCACCACATAATCTTTCACTACTGTATTCACGACTACTACACTACCAGCAGGCATAGAAACATAAATTTCATGACCCAATGCTGAAATATGACTATTCATACATAATGCAAACTCAAATGAAATAAATGAACATGTGGATCCTGGATCTATCAAAACATTTGCATCATGACCATAGACAGAAAGTATACCAGTAACAACATCCGGTGAAAAGGAAGCCTCCTGTCTTATCACATCATAAACTCGTGCTTGGTGTTGACCGATATGTCTCGCTTGTGTCACCGGTGAACTCGTACTAACACCTCCTCTACCACTTCTTCCTCTACTTTTCACCATACTACCTTGTATCACATTCTCTCCAACACTAGTCTGGCTCATCGATTGGTAGTTACCACCTGTACCTCGACCTTCTGGACAGCTATTGGCATAATGACTCGGTTTATTACATCAAAAATAAAACACTGGGTTGGGTCCCCAACATTCTCCAGAATGAAAACGACCACACTATGTACAAGGAAGAATAGAACCTCACTAGGAGTCCCACTAAACCCATGTCTAAAACCAAATCCAGACCCTCGAGATCTAAACTCACTCCTACAGGATGAAACCGTAGTTGATCCTATGGGTCTAACCATACCCGTACCTCTGAAACTTCCTCTTTGGAAACTAGAACCTCTAAAAGACATACTACCCTGCTTAGATGAATAGCTAGAAGTACCCTATGTTTTCTTCTTCTTGTTTTCAATTTCCTTCCTTTCTTGTATGATTTCTTCAGCTCTTATAGCCGCTTCCATCAAAGCACTGTATGTCAAAGGTCTTATTGCCAACTTCTCACCGATTTCCAGCTTTAAACCCCTTTCAAATCTATTTCATTTCAACTCTTCTGTAGCTACCTCCTCCGGAGCATACTTGGAAAGTCTGGTAAATTTCAAATCATAATCTGCTATCTACATCTCCTTCTGTTTTAGCTCTAGGAACTCAATCTTTTTCCTATCTTTGTAAATTGGTGGAGCATATTTGGTTGCAAATTGATGAAGAAAATCATTCCAAGTTAGAGTCAAAGGTCTATCTCTGCTTCCAGGTACGGTTTCCCACCAGTCCAATGCATCTTTTTCGAACAAGAAAGTTGCAAATTTCAGCTTTTGTTCAGGAGTACAATTAAATCTTTCAACTATACGTTCAAAAATTCTTAGCCACTCCTCTGCTACCGCTGGATCTGTAGTGCCTATAAACTCCTCACCTCCGCGTTTTTTAATCTTTGCAAAAATATCTTCTTCTGTCGGTGGTGGTCTCATGTCTTACACAACATTAAAATACTGATGGATTTCTGGGGGTACATGTGGTTGTTTTGCAAACCCAGATGCATTACTATGACTATGCACAGACTCATTAAAATCTTCTGGACCAGTGGATTATGCATCATGCTCAGCCATCTTATATAATTAACAAACTTTACTACCATGAATATTATATGCTCAAATGATATATGCTTGCATTATATGATCTCAAATCCCCTATTCCCATCATAACAATTCACACAAACATATATCACATTCATACATAATCACAACATTAACACTTTCAACATTCAAATTGAAATTTGAAGCTTCAAACAATCATTTTTGATCCCCAAACTTGGCTGTTACAAGTAAACCCCAAAACTCATATAAATCTCTGAATAAGCTTCAATTTGATATATTATGGCCGTTCTAACTCATCCTGTGCTAAAAGTTATAACCTTTTTACTACAATATGCTCCCCAGGAACCTAATCCCATAGCTCTGATGTCAAAAATGTAGCACCTCAAACTTTAACACAAAAACAAATAAAAATAATAATAATAATAAGAAAATTTAAATAATCCAATACTAATTAAGTACAAAAAAATATTTGAAATTTAAATAGAAAGTATGTTAATTATTCATTTTGGAATGAAATAGAGTTCAAAACATCATTAATATAATTTTAGGACGTAAATCGAAGAGGTTTAAAGCCAAAAATTTGAGTTTAAAATCTTCAAAACAATGGGTAACACGGGCTGCAACATGGGTTTGTTTGGTCGTGTTGCAGGTCATGTTGGCCTAAAACCACTTGAAAACTCATCTTTTCCAATTCAAATTTTGCACAAACTCCACATAAGTTTTAGGCAAACATTAGGCAACTTAAAAATGCATTTCTGACATCATTTAGACATACCAAAAGGAATATTGAAGATTTGATAAAACTCATAATTATACCAACATTAACTTTATACATAACATCCTTTCAATTATACTAACATATATACATAACAAACCTAAAACTATCAACATTCTTAAACTTCCAAAACAAAATGCATAAAAATGCTCATGATTATACACTGTCAACCTTAGACACTTCTATTGCTTTATGCACATGGATTTCTAAGTCAACAAGCTATCAACCACCTGAAAAATAATGCCAAGGGGTGCGCTAGTGACTCAGTAAATAAATAACTGCTAATACTTATCCATCACACATATTACTTCCAATTCCAAACAACACAACCACACAAACTATTAATTGCTTTATCAATTCAATTAAAACATCCACCACATCTTCACTCACAAATCTCAATTCATAAACTACAATTCATCAATTACAGTCAACCTTGATAATTAGATAAATCACCTAAATGAATAGTTAAAGGAAAGGTAACCTTATCAAATCATTCAATTCACTTCTTTTTCATTTTCAAATCTTTCTCATTGGTGCAACCTCTTGTTGCCCATTCACAAATTAATCAATTTCCCCTCTTTACTTTTCTTGGGGTTTAACATCATTCATTTCAATTTCCCCTCTTCACTTTTCTAGGGGTTTCATCACATTTCACAATCTTATTCTAACACTTGGGTTACCAAATCCTAACCACACACTTAGACAATTGAGCTTATTACCAAGCCAAACATAAACAATTAATCCAACCATCACAATAAATTTCATCTCAATCCAAACCCTTTCTTTCCAATCCTATCATGATTAATCATTTCCTCACACAACCATCATAAATCACATTCATTCACAAATAACTTCACTACCATTAAACCATTGCACATTCTTCAATCATAACAACAATTTCACTTAACCAATCCTTAAATATCATTATAGAAATTAATCAAATCAACCAAAACACACAAGTATATTATATAATTAGTATTAATAGCTATTTACTTGTAAAATTACACTTCCTTTCCTTTGTTTAAAGCTTATGAACAACTTCCAATTTCTCTATTCAAATTTTCACCTCCTATAAACCAAATCAAGCATTCAACATATAATTATATCATCCAAAATCCTAAAAATACATATTTAATCAATACACTCTACTCAAGAAACTATAACCCCTTAGAAAAACCCTTTCAACCATAGAAAACTCAATACTAAACATTAAACACACCTCTTAAACAAACCCTTTCCATAAAACTTAATAACTAAACCAATTATAAGAAAATAACAACAATTAATTAAAGAAAACTTACCAATTAATAGAAATTCCCTTAAAACTTCCTTTTCCTCTTCTTATTTTTTTTCTTATGCTTTCTCTTTGCACACTCCTCACTTGTAAAAATCTCTACAAAATCCACTATCTTAAGACAACCTTCTTATCCCTTAAAAATTCATTTCCTTTTATTAATATAATTTGAATTTTTCTTATTAGATATTAGAAAAACAATCTTTGACTTTTTAACCAAAATTAAGAAAATATCCAATTCCACCCCAAACAATAAATCTAATCCTCAAACCTCCTCCCAACTAATATTATCAACATATAAACCCCTCATGCATATAATTATGATTAATGATGCATAATTTATAAAAATTAACCACATTAATGATGCTAATTAAATACTAATGCATGTAGTTATTTGTGAGGATGTTACAAAATGGGTGTTCAAAAATAAACTTGATGAACAAGGAAATGTGGTGAGAAACAAAGCTCAACTTGTGGCTAAAGGATACAACCAGGAAGAAGGAATAGATTTTGAAGAAACCCTTGCACCAGTGGCACGTCTTGAAGCTATCAGAATACTATGTGCTATTGCTTGTTAGAAAAGCTGTCTTCTTTATCAAATGGATGTCAAGAGCGCCTTCTTGAACGAATTTCTCATTGAAGAATTTTATGTGGAGCAGTCTCTCGGATTTGAAGATCTCATTTATCCGGATCATGTGTTCAAGCTGACCAAAGCACTTTATGGACTCAAACAAGCCCCTAAAGCTTGGTATAAGAGACTAAGAAAATTTTTGTTTAACAATGGTTTTGAGAGAGGAAAGGTAGACAAAATACTATTTACCAAAACTCACAAAGGTGAGATTCTAGTGGTTTAAGTCTTTGTGGATGACATCGTGTTTGGGTAAACTCAACAAAAGCTTTGCAAAGAATTTAGCACTCTTATGAAGAATGAGTTTGAGATGAGCATGATAGGGGAACTCAGTTTCTTTCTTGGACTTCAGATCAAACAGTTTGAAGATGGGGTCTTCATCAATCAATCAAAGTATTTAAAAGAGTTGATAAAGAGATTCAAGATGACTGAAGCTAAAGAAAGCAAGACACCAATGAGTACCACAATCAACATGGAGAAGGATGAAAAAGGTAAATTAATTGAAAGCAAGCTGTACAAAGGTATGATATGCTCGTTACTCTATCTTACAACAAGTAGGCTTGATATTCATTTCAGTGTTTGTCTTTGTGCTCGTTTTCAAGCTAACCCCAAAGAATCACATCTTGTTGCTGTTAAAAGGATAATTCGATATCTTGTAGGAATCCAAGACTTAGGTCTATGGTATCCTAAAGATACTACGCTTGATTTAGTAGTATATACTGATGTTGATTTTACAGGAAGTCGTGTGGATAGAAAAAGCACATATGGAAGCCTTCAGTTTCCAGGACAAGCTTTAATCTCATGGAGTAGCAAGAAGCAAATGTCAGCCAGTCTCTCCACTACTGAAGCTGAATATATAGTTGCTGAAAGCTGTGTAGCTCAAATTCTTTGGATCAAGCAAGAATTGGAAGGTTTTGGTATGACTTACTCTAACATTCCTATTCTGTGTGACAATACAAGTGCTATCAGCTTGAGCAAAAATCCTATTTTGTATTCACGCACAAAGCATATTGAAATAAGATATCATTTCATCCGAGACCACATTCAAAATCATGACATTGAGATGATTTTTGTTCCCACTGAAAAATAATTGGCTGATATCTTCACTAAACCTCTCATTGAGGAAACCTTTTGCAGAATCAGAAGAGAGCTTGGCATTTTGAAGCTTGACCAATAGGTTCAAACTTCTTAAAACTCAAAGTTGCATATTCTTTGTCATATTTGTACATATTACATTTTTCTCTCATGCGTGTATTTTTACATTCTGTTCCCTTTATTTTATGCTTTCAAATATTCAAAAATTAAAAATTAAAATATTCAAAATATAAAAATATATCTTTCTATTTTTTTATGATAAGGACTCAATTTTTTTTCTTGATCATATCCTTTTAAAGTCTTGATTTTTTTGATAACCATTTTTCCTTGAGTGTGGTATTTGTTTAGAAGCTAGAAACAGAAACTTAAAAAGAGACAACCACGTGGTAAAAATAACAGTCTGACAACTATTTTGAAATAGTTCCGTTAAGGCTGATGAGAGAGAAACCCTAACTGAGCTAAAATAACGGCATAGAATTCAATTTCTAAACATTATTTTCACTCAATCCTCCCAAAACTCTTTTAAAGACATGTCTCTCTCTCTTTCTCTTTTAAAAATCCCTTCTATCTTCTAAACCTACAATCGAAACTGAAGTCTAAATATCAAAAACCCTAATCACTCCACTTCTCAAAAAGATTCAGTGCTATTCCAAAAATGGTGAAGAGGAAAAAGACTGAGGAAGTAGAAGCTACTCCAGCTGCCAAAATGAGAGCTCAAACTTCGAAAGAGGCCAAGAAAGATGAAAAAGAAGCAGTACCAAAACTGATTCCTCTTAGATGCATCGATTGGAAGTTCTTTGAGAAGGAGAAATTTGGACTGAAAGATCTTTTCGACTTTCAAGGATGGACATGATTTCTGCAGATTCAAAAACATGTTAATGAGACTCTAGTTAGATAGTTTTATGAAGTGATCAATATTGAAGACATGGAGGCTCATACTTTTTCAGTCATCCTCAAAGGTAAAAAGTATGTGATAACGCTGGACATGATAGTTGAAGCTTATGGGATTCCAAATGAGGGAGTCAAGATTAGGCTACCCATGGAAACTGGATCTGAGTATGATGAGTTCAAAGCAAAGAAGGAGATCACACTCAATGAGGACGTTGAAGCCAGAGATAATGTAAGTGCTGCAACCTTTAATTTTCCTAAAAGGATTATTCATATGTTTTTAACTCATTACCTAGCACCCAGGCTAGGGAGTCTTGATAATGTTAACTCTACTGATGTTTGCATCTTATGGCATGTACTAAAAAAGAAAAAAGGTTAACTTGTTCTATATTATGTATTATTACTTTGTGGGGCTTGGGTCTGGTAGGAGTAACAGAGGTCTTCCATATGGGATGAAGCTAACTGTTTTGTTTGAGTACTTAGGAGTGAATCTGGTAGTAAGTCTTTCAAAAGAAGTTCATAAAGATAGTTAGGTAGACAAGAATTTTGTTTCTGGGTTAGTGAAAGCTAGAAAGAAAAATAACACATATTCAGGAGAGTATGATGATGTGTTGTTACCTGACAATGTTGGTGGACTTGTTAGGGTTGAATCTGTTGTTGAAAAGGATGATCTGTTTGATCAGGAGGGTAGTGAAACTCATGAGGAAGAAATTGTAATTGACCTAGCTTAGTTAATGGCTGAAGCTCAACAACTGACTGGTGGATCAACTGTTAAAATGAATGTTTTAGAAAAACTGAGAAAAGAAAAGATTGAGAATGAAAGAAAAAGGAGAGCAGAAGAAAAAGAAAAGAGAGGAAGAAAGAAAAAAAAAAGAAGATGAGGAATTAAAAGGAAAAATGGAGATGCTAGAAAAACAGAGAGAAAAAGAAATAAAAAATGAGAGAAAAAGAGAGAAAGCTCAAAAGAAAAGAGAGAAAGAAAAAAGAAGAAGAGGAGAGAAAGAAAAAAAGAAGAAGAAGAATTAAAAAGAAAAATGGAGATGCTGGAAAAACAGAGAGAAAACAAAATAAAAAATGAGAGAAAAAGAGAGGAAACTAAAAAGAAAAGAGAGGAAAAGAAAAGGAAGGTTGAAGCTGAACAGAAAACTGCAGGCAGCTACAAATGAAAACTGAGAGGAAAGAAACGAGAAAAGTCCTCAAAGAAAATTTGAATTGAGATTTCTGATGATTCTAAAGAAGAAGAAGCAGGTCTTACATATGAGCAGTCAGTAGAAAAGACAAAAAATGATAGAGTCACTTTTCTTCTTGATGGTATTCTGTATTCCACAAGAGACTTTGATGCAATCATGGGCAGAGAAGAGCTGGGAGAGATGGAGATAAAAGTCTCAGTCAAGAGTAATACTGATGCTTTGTAAGGAAAATTTGAAAAGGTGAAAGAAAAGTTGAAAGTAGATCTGGAGCTGATCAAGTCAGATATTACATATAGACCTGATCAAGCTGTGAACCGGTTAATTGGTTTTGGTCAAGAAGAGGTGAATAAGCTAAAGGAGAAGATGAGTTTCTTAATGCCTAAAGACACTCAACAAGCTGAAGCTACTCAGACTGAAGCAGGTTCACAGACAGAGAAATAAGATGATAAAAAAAAGACTATTGAATAAATCATAGTTGGGACTGTTGCAGCTGTGAATGAAGAGATCAGAAATGTTGAAACTAAAGCAACTAATACTACAGCTGCTCCAACTTTGGTACCTGAGACTGAGATTGGAAAATCTGGAGAGACTAAAACTGCTGAGGTTGAAGAACTTACAACCAAGATGTTTGAGGAGATAACTACTGAAACTTGGGCTCCTGAGACTCAAATTCCTACTGAGTCTATTCATACAGCTACTTCTAAAGCTCAGGAACCAGGGGAGTCAGAATCATCAGAAGATGAGAAAGTAGGAGAAGAAGATAGCACTGAAGAATCAAGCCATTCAAATGACCACCTTGCTGATTCTCAAACCGAAACCTCTGAATCTCCATCTCCTTAGTCTCACCTGAAACTATTTCAATACTTTGAATAGATTTAGTTTTGTTATGTGATTTTCTATTTTTAGGAATTATCTGTTTTTAGTTTCTGCAGGTACTATCTCTATATATTCCCTATCACCCTTCTTGACGCTGACAAAAAAGGGAAGTTTATGGGATTTTTTTTGCCTACTTATTTGCCTACTTATTTATTGCTTTTGAACAAATTACCTAGAATCAGTTCTCTTTTAGATTATATCGTCAGATTCACCCTGTCTGCAGCATGCTTGTTCATTATCACTTGTTATTGTTTCTGACTTTCTTATGCTGCAGCTTTCTAAAGTCTTTTGAAATTCATATATTTTTGTGTTTTGAGTATTATGCAAGATTTTTTTGTGAATATTTATGGCATAAACTCAGGGGGGAGCAGCATGCTGAATCCATGCATGATTCTCTAAAATAGATCCTGCATTTCTTCCTTTAAAACTCACTCATGCACCTCATATTTTATACTGTTATGATGAAAGTGCTTTGGATTGAGAAGGTTACTTATATCAAGTTTTGTCATCATAAAAAATGGGGGAGATTGTTGGCTAATGGATATCAACCCTTAATTTTTGATGTTGATCAACTATGACATAGTACCAAGTTTTTTGAAACTGGTGTTTGAGTCTATAAGACAGGGGGAGCAAACCACAAGAGAAGGAATCAGATTTAGTCTTAAACTTATAGAATCAAGAAGGCAAAATGAATTTCAGAGTACAGGAACAAAGAGACCAAACTGACCTTCAAGCTTATGGAATCTAGAGAAAAGACTGAGTCTCAGGCTGACGAGACTAGGAGTATACTAATTTTCTTTGTAACCGCTTTATTTCTTCTAGAATATATGTAGGGATGATTGAGAGAATGCATTTTTACATCCATGTGTCGTTTTATATGCATTCTTGAAAGGTCCATAACAGTCAGCATATAGAGCCAAATCTGTTAATTTTGGCAGCTAGGAAAAGGACAGAATTTGTTATGCATGTTTCCTTGTTTCATGGAGAATTTTATTCTTCCATTTTCTGCTGCATTTTTTGTTGTCTCATAGTGCATAGCTGTCTTATTCTAGATAAGAACACTGAGGTACTTTTGCTAAATCGGGCAACGTTTCTAGATTCTTTTCTTGAGCACTATATATACACACTATTCTACATTTCATTAGTGTGCAGAGAGTGAGAGAAAGAGAGCATTGTGCAAAAATTAAGCATAACAGAATAGTGTATTCAAGCATGGTGCATTTGAGCATGAATCATTTCATTATCTTCTATCAATAAAAACAATAGAGCTTGTAATTAGAAAATGGAGAGATCTTAAAATACTTTTTATTCTTTCTTTTTAAAGGTTAGCAAGTCCCTGTTAATTCTTGTATAGTTTACATAAGCTATTGAAAATCTGTGTGAAGCTATAGGCTGGATTGAAAGGTTTTCTCTATTCCTGTAAAAGAGAATTGTGAAGTTGTGAAATCCTAAGGTTGCTGATCTTAGGTAGTGGATGTAGTCTTACGACGAACCACTATAAATATATAAGTCTCAATTTTTTTTACTTTCTTTGATTAGCTTCAGTGTGTTTTCTCAGTTTCATTTCCTAATATTTAGTAATGTTTAAATATCTTCAGATTTATTAAAATGCTTTTCAATCTATAAATATACTCTTAAAAATTAAAAATTAGTTGGTTAAAAGATTTATTAAACTATTAATTTCAATATTGTTTAGTTTCAAATACAAATAGACTCAAAGTTTTAAATAGACTCAATTCACCCCCCCTCTTGAGACTAGCCTTGGGACCAACAATTTTGAATAAAAAAGAACAAAGTCTTTCAGATCAAGCTCTTGGAGCTTGTTTTAAACCATACAAAACTTTTTTTAAATTTAAAAACATGATTAGAAAATTTATGATGTTCAAAACTAGGAGGTTGTGCAACATAAACTTCTTCGTTTATAAAACCATTTAAAAATGCACTTTTAACATCCATTTAAAATAGTTTAAAATCAATATTTAATGCAAATGCAAGTAACATTCTAATAGCTTCTAACCTTGCAACAGGGGCGAAGGTTTCATCATAATCAATGTCTTCTTCTTGATTATAGCCTTTAGCTACGAGCCTTACCTTATTCCTAACAATGGTACCATCCTTATCAAGTTTGTTTTTGTAAATCCACTTAGTACCAATGATAGGATAATGCTTTGGTCTAGGAACTAAAGTCCAAACCTTATTTCTCTCAAATTGGTTGAGTTCATCTTGCAGAGCAAGTACCCAACATTCATCATTCAAAGCCTCACTAATTGTCCTAGGCTCAATTTGAGAGATGAAAGCTGGATTATTGAGAGTATTAAATTAGGAACGAGTACTTACACCTTTAGATATGTCTCCAATAATGAGGTCTTTAGGATGATTCTTTTTGAATTTCCACTCTTTTGGAAGATCATGAATTGTATTGTTTGGGACTTGAAGGTGAGGTGGTAGTTCTGTTTCCTCCTTTTCTT
>CANYLF010355504.1:0-14224 GCA_948193215.1 Bocquillonia castaneifolia
TTAATTGGATAATATGCTTATACGTGTAAAGTATGTAAAGTTTATGTGTATTGAGTGGTTTTGGCTTAATGTATGATAGGTTAATTGATTAAATGCTTATTGAGTTGCCAGCTCACCCCTTTGCATATTTTTCAGGTTCGAGTTAGAAGTTTACGAGCATTTCAGTAGAAGTTCAGGCGGCCAGTGGATAACGAGCATTTGATGCATTTGGATAGGCATGTATATGTGTATGCATTAGTTTTTGAGTTGTTATTTGACATTTGTGTAGTGATCATTATTTGAACTATTTACATATGTGTAAAAGATTTTGAGAATATTTGAATAAAGTGGATTTTTGGTTGTTTATATGTTGATGAAGTTTTAAATGTTATTTGTTTATTAACATTATGGTATTTTTGAGTTTGAAGAGTTTGATATATATTCGAAAGGAATTTGAGTTGGTTTAAGTACGGTCTTACAGTGGTAAGCCAGAAATACTGTTTTGAAACTATGTTTTCTGTTTTAAAATTTCGGATTTGTGATTTTTGGCTTACAACGATCGTTTCACTATTCACAACGATCGTTGCGAATTGCAACGAGCTCGTTGCTAATTTCCCACGAGCTCGTGTACCTTACTGGAAGTTTGGCTGATTTTCGTGTTTTTCACAACGATCGTTGTAAAATTCACAACGATCGTTGCACTGTTCACAACGATCGTTGCAACCCTATTTTCAGAGAAAAATTTATTTTCGAAGAGAATTTTTAAGTGGCTTTTGGTTTATGATTAATTACTATCATTATATATTATTATACGTATTAAATGGTGTTCGATTTCGGGCTGTGACAATGAGGGTACCCTGGTTGTACCCCTGGATTATTGAGTTTGCACGCTAATTGTTACTATGTATTTGTCGCGTGAGATATATATATATATATGTATATATATATACACATACATATATATATATAATTAATTATTTTGACATATTAAGTACGTATTTAACATGTAAAAAGATGAGCACATTGAGTAAGAATTTCTAACATTGTTTGTGTGTTTAATTACATGTTTTTTTACTTGTATTGAATTTGAAATGTGGATTTTCATGTTGGTTGGTTAATTGATAAAGTGTTTAATTGTTGAATTAGCGAGTTCAGCCAAGTTGAGTTATTATTAATATTGATTGTGTTTGAAATTGGCATAGATTGACTCGGGAAAAAAGGGTTGTGTATTTCGGGTAACAAAGGTTGTGTGTTTCGGGTAAGTTGAGCCGGTGGGATAGCTCCCTGTTCGAGGGATGGCGAGGCTGAGTCTGTGGGATAGTCTAGTCGGTGGTCACCTATTTACATTTGTGAAAGAATAAGGAAATAATTTGGTGAGGATTTGGTAAGGATGAGTCATTCGCCTGGTCTTGTGATTGAGTTTGTGTATTTTTGTGTATAAATGGTTGAATTGTCATTACGGTGTGATATTGATTAAGTTGAGATTTTATGAATTGGTTGTGATGGTGTTGTGCCTCACATATATGTGAAATTTATGAGAAAGGTGGCTTTGTGCAATATATATATAGAGAAAAGTAATATTTTCTCATAAGTGAAAAGCAGTTGTGTGCGAATATATTACCTTTCTCATAATTGCATCATTTATGTGTGGTGTTTAATGATAAGATTTTGATAATGTGGTATTGTTGAAATTGTAAATTTGTGAATTGGTTAGAAGTTGAAAGAATTGAGATAATCATGGATAACATTACAATTGTTATGCCAATGTGTGTTATTGATATTGTACTTGTTTTTAATGATGAGAATGTGATGATTTTATTGTGCTATGAATATTGAGAGTGTCATATTTGATATATTTTTTTTATAACATGATAGTTATAATGTGACATGATTATTAAGATGATACAATATGGTATTACATGATTTAAATAAAAATGACGGGTGTAGTAAAGATTAATATTTGATAATTGTATGTGATGTGGATCATGATTTATGTTCTAAATTTGTTACACAATGCAAATTTGTCTGTTGTGCTGAGTATATTTATATGTTCTGATAAATTAATATAAACTGGCATATTATTCCAGTAAACGAGGAAGTCTTAGAAAAAGACTTCAAATATTAAGTTATTTATAATCATATATACATGCTTATTTTCTCACTGAGCATCAAGCTCATTATTTTCCTCAATAATTCAGTATTGTAGGAAAATCAAATAGGAAGAGAAGGCTAATTTGGTAGAGCTCCATGTGGCTAGACTCCAGCGATCTTAGGGAAAAGTATTTTTCTTTTTATTAATATTAATTTAGATTTTATTTATCAAAGACTAATTATAAATTAAATTTTATTAAAATTTTTTTATGAAAGTTTATTACATGATAAATTAAAAATTTTTAGTGAGTACATACTAAAGTGTGTGTGTATATATATATATATATATATATTTATTTATTTATAAATGGTTTAGAAAGTTGACGTGTCACATAGTATTAATTAAAATAATTTGTGAATGACTATTTAACCCTATATTAAACCTTCCAAGAAGCTAATCATTAATTCCAAACAATAAATCCTTGTAAAATTCAGATTTCAAGTCTTGTAGCTCAAGTTATGGCCCATCAAAGTTGTTGCATTGTTAGACCGCGAATTTGATGTTAAAACCCTATATTAAAACCTTCCGATAAGCTAATTAGGGAAGGGTAAGGCGAATTATAGATTATAACATATAAAACTGTGAATATTAATTTATTTATATTCATAAATTTCTTTCATTAAAACAGTAAATAACATTTATTTTTTATTGTACTTACTACTACTACTTTTGGCTAATATTATTATTATGACAACAAGTATTACTAATAGCTAACAGTATAATTATTAGTGTTGTTGCTGCTACTGTTGCTATGAAGATGAGTAATACTACTATTAGTATTGTTAATAATATTATTATTGCTAATGGTAAATACAATAATTAAATTAATAAATTTTTGGCATATAGACTTTATTTAGCTAGAACTATCATAAAATTATCCATTTTAGCCTCAACTTTAAATTGTATCAATCTGTTCCAGCATCTTTTCGAGTTGTATCAATTTTAGCCAACTTTGAATTGATACATGCCTTGTCTGACGTGTCAAGCCGACGTGTCTCCAAAAATCTGAATCACTGATCCCACGTCAAAACTCACCATTTCATTTAGTCCACATCAGAAACGGTGTCGTCTTTGCCCTCTTCTCCTCCCCTTTTATAATAGTTAAAAAGAAAAAACCTAAGTTGAGCTAAGTGAAAAATGAAAATAATAGTAAGTGCTAAGTGAGAAACGTGTGAGTGAAAAAGAGAAGGGAAAGTGAATATTAGGGCTTTACTATTGTGAGATTCTCTCTATAAGATGATATACATACTGAAAAAAGATGATGACGAAGTGGTACATATATCATTAAAGCTTTTAATGGTGGTCCGTGATTATGGTGAAGAAGACAGCTTTGTAGTAATGAAAGCAAGAAACAGACAAAGGGAGTAAGTGTTTATTATTCTTTTCTTTTATGATAGTGGTCACCACGTGGGGTAGAAATGATTTTAAAATTGATTTAATTTGTGTCTCTTCTCTAAGAGAACAAAATTTTAAGTAGTTAGGTTTGTTTACAAATAAACTGGGGTTTTTTTTTAATATATACGGTTTCTTTACCAATTTATTGGGATTTATTTAATATTTAGTGTTTATTTACCAATAAATCTAGGTTTTTTAATAGTTAGGGCTTCTTTACCAATAAATTGGGGTTTTTAAATAATTTAGGGTTTCGTTTAGCATTGAAGTAGTATTTGTAATACTGAGCTTGACTTTGTGCTTCATTTGTTGATTAAATATTTGTGATTGTTTGGATTAATGTTCGTTTATAAGGTTTAAAGTGTAAATAATTTTGTAATTATCTGATTATACAGAATTCCTATTGAATTCCACTATGGTGGAGTTCTGTCTTTTAAACCTCGATTGAAATATGTTGGAGGTTCCCACATTTTGTTGGGTAATGTAACCAATCTTAATTTGAAGGATATAGAGGGTCATGTTGAAAGAACAGGCTATAATTTGAAGGATATTTGTGAGTATTAATGTAGAATGGCCACTTGAAATTGTAAAGACTGAAATTGAGCGCAGGGAGATGATGGAATTTTCAGCGCAGGGAGATGATGGAATTTTCTTTGAAATGTGGGTTTTTAAAACATTATGTGGAGACCATGAGTGTACACAAAGAACAAGATGATGGTGGAGTTGATAAACCTAAAACCAATAATAATGGACTGAACAAAATGGATGGCAACCAGAACAAAGATAAAATGGATATTACAAATGATGCACAAGGCAATAGGAATGCTGGATTGAAGCTAATTGATGAAAACTACAACAGTGAAGATGATGCTGATTATGAACCTGAATATGATGCAGAAGTAAGGCAAAAAGTGAGGATAGTTATGGGTTTGATGCTCCCGGAAAAGACCTTGATGATGATGAGCATGTGATTGCTAGGAAGAATCTAAGAGAGATGAAGGAAGGAAAGGTGGACAATGCATATGGGTTACACTTAGGTGAAGGAGCTAGCAACACTAGAACAATAGGAGCTGGATGCAGTAAAGGAAATGGAAGTAGTAAAGTTGCAGTAAGCAGTAAAAGGGTTGAGAGTAGTAATGACTGTGATGATAGTGGTCACCATTCAGAGTATGCTAATAGTGAGGAAGACCCGGAAACACATGTTTTAAGTGATCCGGATGACTTTGAAATGAAGAAAAAACCAAAAGTTTAAAGGATCGGATACAACCCAAATTGTAATCATGAAGACCTTAAGTTTTGCTGGATTTACATTTACCAATTCTAAGTAGTTTAAAAGGGCAATTCAGAATTATGGTATAGCTAATGGATATGATTTAGGATGGTCACGGAGTGGGACACAAAGAATGGAGGTACATTGCAAAGAAATGTGTAAGTGGGGAGTGTAAGCTTCACAAGAAAGAGGTGAAAGATCTTCTATTTTGAGGAGGGTGGAGCATGATCACACTTATAGCAGGGTTTTAACGAATAAAATGGCAACAATGGAATGGCTAACAATTGAGTTGTTAGAGAAATTTAAAAGGAAGCCTAATTATGGAATAGATGGTATGAATAAGGACTTAGTGGAAAAATATAGCTTGAATATGTTGGCATTGCAGTTTTATAGAGCAAGGAGGTATGCATGGAAAATTCTTAGAGGGTCACTAAAGGAGCATCATGGAAGATTGAGATCATATGTTAGTGAGTTACAAAGAGTTGATGCAGATGGGCACTTTAAGCTTGAAGTGGAGAGAAACATGGCTGAAGGGAAATCTGTTTTTAAGGGATTATATATATGCTTTAATGGGCTGAGGTAGGGCTTTTTAGAGCGATGCAAACCTATAATTTCATTAGATGGAGCTTTTATGAAGATTATAGTTGGTGGTGCTATTCTAAGTTCAATTGGGTGTGACAGAAATGATCAAATGTATCCTATAAGTTGGGCAATTGTTCAGGGTAAGAATGAGGCTTCATGGAGGTGGTTTTTGTCAAGATTGTTTGAAGATTTAGGAATTGGAGATGGGGTTGGTTAGCTCATGATCAGTGACTAGCAAAAGGTAATTTACTTTTACTTCTGATTTTACAAATTTTATAGTTCAATGGTATTAATTTCACTCACTTATTTATCTAACCATTTATTTGCTATATATTTAGGGACTACTAAATTATCTTCATAACATGTTCCCATTTGTAGAAATTCAAAACTGTTTAAGGCATATTTATGCCAATTAGAAAAAGAAAAATCATTGGATTGAATTGAAAGAGCTCTTCTACAATGTCATTTATAGCACCTATGAGGCCAAATATGAACATGAGCTGAATGAACTTAGGAAAATAGACCTGAAGTTACAGATGAGTTTGTGACTCGAAATCCCAAAGTATTTTGCAAGGCCTTTCAGCCTGGACTCACCAAGTGTGACAGCACTGATAATAACATTGTGGAGACTTTCAATGGCTGGATTTATAAGGCTAGGTTATTGCCATTGATTAACATGTGTAAGGATATTAGGACCAGCATTGAATGATAAATATCAGGTTAGTGTATTTGGGGACCAATTTGTTGTATCATTGCAAGATAGGGCTTGCAGTTGTAGGCATTGACAATTAACTGGGATACATTGTATCCATGGTATTTCTAGTATTCATTGGATGAAGGAAAATGTGGATGATTATGTTGATGATTGTTATAAGAAACCAATGTACCTGGTAGCCTATAGTCATGTCATGGAACCCATCAATGGGTATAAAATGTGGAAGGCAGTACCTGGAGACCCTGTGCATCCACCTCATTTCAAGAAGTTACCTGGACGTCCTAAAATAAAAAGGAGAAAATCAGCTGATGAAAGGACCAAGAATCCCAATAAATTGTCCAAACATGGTATTAAGATGCAATGCCACAATTGCTAAGACTATGGACATAATGCAAGAGGTTGCCGTAGAAAGGGGAGGCCACCATCACAAGCACCCACAAATCAGGTAATCTAATAGAAACTTATGCCTTATTTTGTAATTAATTGGTATTATGTTTAATGCTTTTAGTAATCATTAACTTCCCTTATTTAGTATTTGCAGGAGAGTAGGAGGAGGACAAGGATGAAAAACCAGCCAGCTGCAACTATAGCTCTACAAAATGTTCCAAGAAGCACTGAAGCTTCTACAGCTGTTCCAAGAACCACTGAAGCTTCTTCAACTGTTCCAAAAAGCAATGAAGGTTCTACAGCTATTCCAAGAACCACTAAAGATGTTGCAGCTACTAAAAAAACTCAGCAACGGTGTTACAAGAAAGTTAATAAAAAGAAAGTCAATAACTTCATATCAATATCAGTTGACTTTTTTTTGCTATAAAAGGTATTGGAGTTGGTTATGATTGATTTATATGGTTGGACTGGTGGTTTCATTGGTTTCATTGGTTTCTTTGTGATTGATTTATATGGTTGGATTGGTTTGTTTGTCATTGTGATATGCTTTCGGTACTTTTTACAGGTCAGGAGGATGAAAACCATGTTGACAAAGCAACCAGCAGCTACCACAAAGTAACCAGCTACCAATCCTGATCCAGTTGAGTATACTTTTGCTTGCTTGGCTGTTCTATTAACTATAATTATGTTTACTTGCTTGAATTGGTTGTGAGTGTTGTATGTTGTAAGCAATTTTTGTAGGTCAATAGGATGCAAACCAAGTTCACAGAGCAAACGGGTACCAAAGCTACAGCTGAACCTGCTCTTGTTCAACCTGTTCCAGCTAAACCTACTCTAACTGAACCTGCTGCAACTGTTAAAAGATTTGACAATACTGAAGTAATTGCATACGAAAGGGCATTAGCTAATGACAATTATCAAACAAGAAAAGGCTTTGGACTTACATACTTTATAGAAACAAGAAACATGTATATGAGGGTAAGAAATAGACAGAATTCTGCAATTATAAAAACCTTGTTGAACTGCCCTTGTGTAATATCTACTTGCTCATGTCTATAGGATCCTGTTGAAACAAGAGCAAAAGTTACTATTGGACCAAAGCAAGTTACAACTGCTGCTAAGGAGCAAAGAAAGAGAGGAAGACCTAGGAAACATCCAAAAATCCAGCAACTTAATGAGCAAGAGAGGCAGACTTTATCAAAACAAGTTACAGCTACTACTAATGAAGGAAGAAAGACAGGAAGACCAAAGAAAAATTGACTATAAGTTTAATTTAAATTGGATACAACTTTCTTTTAAAAAGCAGATGAAAGAACTGCTTTTTCCTTGTGAAATGTGTTTGATTGTTATGGTTTTAATAACTTTCTAGTTATGGTAGAATTTTGATGGATGTGGTCCATTTGGATGGGTATATGTATTGCCCTTCTCCTAGTTTATTTTGCTCATTTAGGTGGTTAAAAGTGGTTACACCTGTAAATGTTATGTACTACAAACTAATTTTGATGGATGTGGTCCATGTGGATGGGTATATGTATTGCACTTGTCCCATTTATTTTGGTCATTTACGTGGTTGAAAGTGGTTACACCTATCAATGTTATGTACTACAAACAAAATGCTTTTGGTTATTGATAGTTAATGAATTAGTTTCTCTTTTTTACATTATCTTTCCCTTTGGTTTGTCTAATTTTTTTTCAATGTTTACTGTAGCCAATTCTATCCATTTACACTTACAGAAATAAATTCATAAGTTGGCTAATTTTGATAGAACTCGAAAAGTTGAGGCTATCATGGAATTTTGTAAAAGTTGTGGCTAAATTTGATATAAATCGAAAAGTTCAGGCTACCAAACACCCTTTCACTTCTATTACCAAAACAAGTTGCATTCAGTCCTTCCTATCAAACTTTTACCCAAAAATTATTACTTTCTTAAAAAAAAACCTTTCCCTACAAAAATACATAACTTTCTATGCTACTTTCCTAACCAACTATTAACAAACAATTAAACTCAATCTCCTGATTAACATAATGCTTTAAAATGAGCAAACCAATTGCCACAAAAAACCCAATCTTGTAGAACCATATGCCACCCTTGTTCTTTTTTTGCCATTTCAAGCTTCTGTTTTAACATGAGGTTTTCCTTTTTCAAGTCCTTCTCCTTTTTTATAGCTTCCAAAATTTCCTGTTTTGCAGAATAAAGCTCAACCCTAAGTTGTGCATTTGACCTTCTTTGCTCAATTCTATTTGAAACTTCACTTGCAACCTCTGACCTCATTATACCCAGATGATTATTCAGTGCTCTAATTTCACTTAACAGCATCAATGTCCTCTCATTGACCCATTCATCATGCCATCTAAAGAAGTTGCAATGTCCCTATCAATCAAACAATGCAAACTTAATAAACAGAAATATTATACACAAAATATCCATATCAAATGTTACTCACTTCATTATGACTGCAACCCCAAAATTTTCACCCAGGATTGTTTTGGGTTCGTGAAATCATCAATTTTGCTCTCCTACTACAATTGCAGTTCAAAACTTCTCCACCAACAAACTTATATGACTGGGGACTTTCGGAACCTTGAACAAATGATGATTGACCCTCTTGACAAGATGATGCAATAGAAGATTGGTGAGCCATTATCAAAATATTGAAGATTACAAACCCTACGCTCCCATTTTCTTTCCCCTCAGCAACTCATGAATTTAATGAAAAAAGGAGAGGAGAAGAGGGCAAAAACGGCACCGTTTCTGATGTAGACTAAATGAAACAATGAGTTTTGACGTGGGCTGGGTGATTCAGATTTTTGGAGACACGTCAGACAAGGCATATGTCAATTTGAAGTTGGCTAAAATTGATACAACTCCAAAAGATACTAGAACAGATGGATACAATTTAAAGTTGAGGCTAAAATGGATGGTGATAGTTCTGGCTAAATAAAGTCTATATGCCTATTAAAAAATTAGAATTCCAAATGGAACTATTTAAAACTTAGAATTCCAAATGAACTTTGATTTAAACCAAATACAAAAAATTTAGAATTTCAAATGAATTCCATAAATTTTGTGGAATTCATTTATACCAAACACACCCTTAAGGAAAATTGGTTTAAATAAGTTATAAAGAAGAATAGTTTTGGAAAATTTTTACTTATACATAAACACGCCACTTTATTTAGTGAAATACCTAAAAAAATTTATATTTGCATACATGCCTAAAAATGACATTTTAATTATTCAACTGCCTAACTTTTATTGAAACACATAAAAAACACTTATGAAACATCAAAAAAATCCTTTTACTAATTTTTTTAACAGTTTCATATTTCGTTCATATGTATTTCAAAATGTTTCATATTACTTTCATTGAGCTTAAAAAAATGAAACACTCATGAAACACTTATGAAAACATTAAAAAAATGAACTCTTTTACTCATTTTTTTGACAATTTCTTGCTATTTATGTTTTTTCATATGTGTTTTTCATTGTTTTATATCTGTTCATATGTGTTCTAGAAAATATACAAAAATATATAAAAATATATAAAATTTCAACAAAATTTCAGAAATTACATTATTGTTCCTTTACTATTTCCAAGACATTTCATAAAAAAAAACCAAAAAATTATTCAACTACATTATATAAATTATTCAATTAAATCTTCCATTCTATTCCTTCTCCTCTTCATCATCAATGGACCAAAATAAGAAGCTTTATGAGAAAAATCTATTATCCTGCAACAAAATAAAAAAAAACCACATATGAAACATTTATGAGACACATATGAATTAGAATCAGAATCAAAATCAGTCAAGAAACACTTATGAAATAACCACAAAAACATCAAATGAAATTCTTCAAGTTCAGTTCCATGAAAACATATCAATATCATTTTTTGTAAATCAATATATAGATCTTCAACACTTAAAAAATAGTTAAGAAACACTTAAGAAATAATTAAGAAACACTTATGAAACAGTTAAGAAACACTTATGAAATAACCACAAAAACATCAAATGAAAATTCTTCAAGTTCAGTTTAATGAAAACATATCAATATCATTCTTTGTAAATCAATATTTAGATCTTCAATACTTAAGAAACACTTAAGAAATAATTAAAAAAACACTTATGAAACAATTAAGAAATAGTTAAGAAACACTTATGAAATAACCAAAAAAACATCAAATGAAAAAATATTTAAGTTCAGTTCCATGAAAACATATCAATATCATTATTTGTAAATCAATATTTAGATCTTCAACATCAGATTCCGCCTTCAAACAGCCAACAACTTCGTTAACAATCAAAAACTCATTATACTGCAAAAACAGTTAAGAAACATTTATGAAATAGTTAAGAAACACTTATGAAATAGCCACAAAACATTAAATGATTGTTAACGAAGAATGATATTTATGAAAAATGTAAAACAAATAAGAAACATTTACGAAATATAAAAAAATGAATACATCAGATAACAAAAAAACTCATTGAACCCTACTGAAACACATAAGAAACATATGTGAAACATTTAAAAAACATTTAAAAAAAATTAATATATCATATAACCAAAAAAATCATTGAAACATATATGAAACACTTATGAAACGTCAGTACCTGTTCAGAAAAAAAACACATAAACAATAAAAAAAATAGATCGAAGCTCAAAGGAGAATGAAGAAGCAAAAAACATAAAAATAAAAAAATAAAAAAACATTCAACACAAAAGATCAAAAGCAATAGTAAAAGTCTGTAGAACACCATATCTGAAAAATAAAAGTAATAGTAAAAGTGTGTAAATCAAGCATCAACGGTAACACCAGCATCAATAACAAACATCAACATCAACAGCAAATATGAGTAAAAACAACGCACATCGCCGATAATAAAAAAAAAGGGAAAAATGTAAGAGATAGAGAGAGAGAAAAGAGAGATGATGATAAAGAAGTAAGGCACAAAAATAGTCAGAAATAAAAAGAAGAAAGAAAAAAAAATTAGAGAGGAAAAACGTAAGAGAAAGAGAGAGAGAGAAGAAAAAAAAAAGAGAGAGAGAAGATAAGGTGATGAGTGATAATAGATGAGAAAGAAAAAATATAAAGATAAGATAAGGTGAGAGAAATAATTGATGGAGGGTAGAGAATACAAATATTTTATAAATTAAGATTAAAACATATAAAAAATGGTAAGAAAGTAAAGTTTAAAAAAAGGGTACTACTTGTAAATATTTTATAAGATAAGGTAAGGGGTGTAATTTTTCCAATAGTTTTTGGCATAATCTTGTGTATACTGCCAACAGATCCAATTAAATTGAAAGTGTTTCTATGTTTCACAAAACAAAGCCTAAATTTGAATAGCAACTACACACTTTTAGCAAAGGCCCAATACAACACAAATAGATCAACCCATTTTCAGTTACCGTAATTTTGCCACAGTTCTCTAAAGGTCTTAATATCACAGCATATCAAAAGAAAATAGAGGAAATAACACCATATACTGTTTTTTTGAACTTATTTATGAAGTTAGAGGTGCTTTTTTTGAGTTTTTATGTTTAGAGATTGGACTTTTTAATTTTAGAGTTAGGCTTTTTAATTTTAGAGTTGGCCTTTTAAAAACAGAGTTATTAGTTAAATATTCTCGTGAATACTCTAAAAATAAAAAATATTCTCAGAAATAAAGCTCTCCTATTTTTGTGCAAGAAACTTCTGTGTTGTTAAACTTTTTGTTGGTTTACTTTCCATGTACTTATGATCAACTTCTTATATACTTTATATGTGATTTTTTTAAGGTTTAAGGCTTTTGTGTTACTGTATATATCTCTCCTTTTAAATCTTCTAAATTTTACAATTAATGAAAGCTCAAAGAGAATAGATCTACCATGGCTGGACCATAATTTTCGTGAGGCATTTTTTTTCTACTTACATAATTTAAAATTAAATTGATGATGTACTAGAAGAAGAGGAAGAAGAAAATGATAACTTCATGTGGCATCAATGCAATAATCTTCTATGGCTGGATCATAATGATCTAATATGGCTGGACCAAAAAAATATCTAGTTGTTTTATTTTTTTATCTTGATGATCATTATTATCTTAGGGTTTTAATCTGGGTTTTTGGTGAAATAGAAAGAAACTAACTTCTAATTTCAGATTTGTAACTCCACTGAAGATGATGATGCTCCTACCGATCACAAATCTCTCAGTTCCATTCCTTCAATGGTCGGAAAATCTTTTCAATTGTATAATTTTAATTTCGATGTGCCTCTAGGTCTGTTGATTTCTCTGTTGATGATAAACTTGTTGTTATTACTACTGATCCTTTCATGGAAGTGCCTGCTGCTATTCATGTTAAACGCATTGCTCAAGATCCCTGCTAGGTCGTTGAGCTTGAATCCGGCCTCAATTTGGCTTGACAACCATCGGATCTCATCAAATGATGAAGGCTGACTCCCCTCTACTTTGTGAGCTTGTTTTCTTCTCTACTTTCACTTTCTGTGTCGGTTTCACTGATTTAATTTCATATTTGTTCATTTTCAGGGATTTTTTGCTGGTGCATCCCAATTTCGAAAATTAAAAAAAAAAAAAAGGCAGAGAGCGAGAACAGTGATGCTTGGGCATCAAGGCAAAAATGTATTATAATTGAAATTGAATATTAGATGAATCAAATGGGGTTTTGTGGTTCTAAACTTCTATTTAGTTAAATCTCGGGTTTAAAGAAGCCGAGTCGTTTCTTTCTGAATTCTGCAGATTTCATCTCTTTTAAAGGTATCTTTAATTTTGGTTTCTTTTATATGATTTGGAGTAGTTAATTTTCTCATCATCTAGGTATCGAAATGGGTGCTTTTAGTTAGGTTTCTTATTCTTATTAATTTCTATCTCCGACCATTTGTTGCTTTGATTCTGTTGAAAAGAAAAGGACAGTTTACGTCCGACAAGTATGGGATGATAATCTTGAAGAAGAGATTTTAAAAATCAGTAGACGTATTCAAATTTGTCGATTTATTAGGATTCAATGTAGATATGTTGGTAATTTTAGGGAAACTTCCTTTGTACTTTATACCTAATTTTTTAGAATTAGTGGTTGAATCAAGAGGGAAGAAAAACGGATAAAGCTCATATCAAACATAATGTTTGGGAAATATCCAACTGCAGTAGCATCTATTCTTCTTGTCCAATTCTTCTTGAACCTTTTCTAATGCATGCTTGTTTCCCAACAATAGTGATAGCATCTATGTTAATGCCACTGTAATTGTCTCGTAGCCAGCAATCAGGCTTTACAGTAGCCTTAAACTTTGATTTGTTAGGATACTGTATTATTGATTTGTCAGCATACTGTATTATTAATTATACTACAGCTAATCACTATTGATTCTTGATGAATCCACATCTGGTTTGGACAGTGCTTCCTCACAGTTGCTTCTAAAGGCAGTATGGCATGAAGCTTTGGAAGGAGTGAACATCTGCATGGTGGTGCATCAGCCTAGGTATATATGTCCCTTTGTTTGTTTACTTGGTAACTTTACAAATATCAATAATTGTTGCAGAATTTAATGTTTGGTCTCTCCTGTTGCAGCTATGCCTTGTTCAAGATGTTTGATGACTTGATACTTCTCACGAAAGGCAGTATTACTGTGTATCATGGATCTATAAAGAAAGTTAAAGAATATTTTGCTGGTCTTGGAATTATTGTACCTGAGCACGTTACTCCTCCAGACCACTACATTGACATTCTAGAGGGTATAGTTA
>CANYLF010355781.1:0-11051 GCA_948193215.1 Bocquillonia castaneifolia
TTTTTTTTTTTTTTGCGTCCATTTTAGTTCCTTGGGATGGGAGTGACTTTGTCTTGTTGAAATTTCTAGTGTTAACTTAAGCATTGTTATTCGGATAAGGAAATGAATGTAAATGAACATAATAAGAAAAGTAAAATACGAATAATATACAATACCTTTAAGAAAACAAATAAAAATCATTGATTGAATACTAATATACACATTGACAAAAAGTTATGAACATGTCATGAGGAACTTTAATTTTTTAGCATTACGAAATGAATACATCAATTCATAGAAAATTATTCAATTGAAATTGAAATTCCCATAATAATTAATAAGTAAATGTAAATAAGACTTTCATCTAATAGTTAAAATTGAGATTCTAAGACTATAAGGTTTTGAATTCAATTTCCACTTTTCATAAAGAATTTAGAAAACATTTATTCGTATCAGTAAAATATCTATTGATGAAAATTATCTCTTATAATACTTGTGATATATGATGTATAATATAAATATTATCACTAACAAACAGAAAAAAAAGAATTGATAAGTAAATAATTTAAATTGACTAAGCTAAGAATAATAAAATAAAAGTAAAGCCGAAGTGGAATTGGTTTTGACATGAAATATGGTGAGGTTGGTAAGAAGTTGTTTGACCTGGTAGGTTGGAGGAAGGAAGAAATTTAGCAATTGGGGAGTTTGATATGTGGAGCTAATTTAAATTAATTGTTTAGGTTGGAAAGGATATAAAGTACTATTGTGATTTGCTTCTATAAGGTAAAGGGTCAATATAATTGGTGACCTTTTAACTGAAAAACAAGATTGATGCTCGATAGAGATGAAAGAAATTGGTGGCCGTAAACCAAAGAAGTCGGTTCCACTTGGCTTCTTTTGAATTCAATTCTTATGGCCAATGCCTATCTCAACAAATATTTATACCTTCAAATTTGCATCATTTTATTTTTTTTATATTTATAAATTTTACTCTTAATCTTTTAAACAATTAAACTTACATTTTTCTTAATATTTAAACACTTTTTATCAAATGTCAACTTTCACATCTAGTAAAAGACATGCAAATTATATGCATTTGATGTGTGATAAATGGTTTGTGGACAGAGCGTCCGGGACCTGCCCGTTGGTTGGTGTCCAATGACAATATATGGCGACAGATTCTCTAGATGAATTTTTATAATTTTATAAAAACAGTTGTGGAGTTGCCACCCGAATTACATCGGGATCACCTAGTGGTTAACAAACAGACAAATTCCTCAGTAATCCCCATTCGTCATCACACTAGATGATTTCTGGGTTCGGAATGCGTCATCCATTCTTGGGGCAATTTCCCATTTATTTAAGTAATGAGGTCATTATTTCCTACCAGAGACAAACAATATAAAGCGATAAATCACCCGGAAAGTATGATGCAATGAATGGGCGCACCTAATATTGTTTCTAATCGATTTTAGTCCTACATTAAGTCCACTGTAGTTAACCCTGATTGATTGAGTGCTGAAGGCTGCATTTGTGGGTTACTACTTATTTTAATAATAATTAGTTAAGTGGATTATTTCCTTATTTATTTACATGCATAACATCCACAGTCAGTTTCTAACGTGTTTTACACATATTTAAAAGTTAATATCTGCACATTAATTTATCTATTATTTGCCCGGGCTATAGGATGGCAGGAGTATACATACACCCTTAAAGAAAGAAAAGGTGAAATGGATTTCTACCATTTTATTGTACTTATTAATGGGTTTTATTTATTAAATGTCCAGTTAATTATTTGCAATCAAGTCTAGGTGATTTACATAAAAATAACAAGAGAGTCTTACCGATTGACCGATTCGTCCCAGAGAGGACTTATCAGTCGACCTTGAAGCTTCGAACCAGTCGATCCGCAGTGTTATTTCCTCCACTTCTCCTCTCCATCGTGAAGGTCCGGCCGGACCTTTAGTTGAAGGTTCTTCCAAATGTTTAGTTTGGGTCGGCCCAAGTTTTGAAAATAATTGAAGCAGGTGGGACATCTGTTTGAGATACGAACATCCGGCCAAACCTTATGAATATCCGGATGGATGTTTGATCATCCGGCTGGAACTGTAAATAAAGCTTCGAGCATGTCTTCTCCTATATTATTACAAATCTTTGCAAATAACAAGTGCACCTGAAAAATAAATGTCCTAATCTACTTATAGGGGTCTATTCTGGGCTATTATAATGACTTCTGTTAGCAACCCAATTCTCTGAGTTAGGACACTGTTCAAGTTTGAAGCCTGGGCTACGGGGCTGCAAACTTGAATCTGGTTGGTTCTACATCCTCCTGGCTTCATGCGGGGCTCGTATATGTAAACAAAATATAAAACAAAATTAGTATATCAAATATAGAAAGTTACAGTAAGTTAATCAGTAATTTATGACTGTGAGAATATGCTTATTCTGGATGTATGAATGCTTCGTTGATGGTTTGTTGCCCTCAGAATAGAGGAAGGTTACCGCTTTTGGGTAGAGAATGGGCTTCTGGAGTTGACGTAGTATACTCGTTCAGAGACCTAAAGAACTGTGAATGAGTTTTGGAAAACAGTTGTGTGTGTGCTCTCTTTCTTTGCTCTCTAAGGTTTCTATTTGTCCCTCTGTCGATGAAGAAGAAAGTCCCCCTAGTAGTGTACAAACTTAGGGTATTTATAGAAGAAAATCGAATCTTTTTCAGCAACTTGTTCAAGTTGCAACATAGGTATAGGCTGGTGTAGGTTATAGGTCTCGAGTGCACTACGGGTTCATGTATCTTACCCCATAACCTGTCACATCAAAGTGATCATCCGGCTGAACCATTGATGAACGTCTGGCCGTATGATCGTTTGATGGGTCAGCTGGGCTTTTGGGCCTAAAACATGCTTCTATAGGATGTGGGCCATGTGAGGATATTGAAGGTTTGGCCGGACATTTGGACATCCGGCTGGACCATCAATTGGGCCTGAAATTCATTTTGAAAACATCTTGAAATCATTTCTAACCCTTTGGGTCATTCCTACCAGAAATTAGGTGACAGAGTGGTCCGCGTTTGAACCGTATTCATCACTGGGCTTTCGCGCCGTTTTCACATACTTGCATCCAAAAATCAGGTGTATATATGATTTTTAAATATCATGAAAATTTTAAATTTAAGTATTTGATAGGTTAAAAACAAAGTTTAGATAAATATTAGATAAAGTTATGAGAACTTAGAGGTAAAAATAGTCCCTAACTTAAAATAATTTAAAATGCACTTAGTAGATGTGTTGAAATTGCTATATGGAATAAGAGAGATATTTTTTTCCTGATTATTATTTGATTTTTTCAAAATTACTTTCTAACCATCTGTTTTTTAAACAATTTATTTATCTATTTTTATCCAACAATAATTTCTAAAATTGAAAGCTCAATAGAAAAAATTGAGAAAAACACTTCTATGAAAAAATCACTTTATGGAACAAGAAAACTATTTTTTTTTATTTTTTCTGAATCATTTTTTGATTTTTTGAAAATTACTTTCTAAACATCTGTTTTTTTAAATAATATATTTATCTATTTTTATCCGACAATAATTTCTAAAATTGAAAAACTCAATAGAAGAAAATTGAGAATAATGCCAAACTGACTTGAAAAGTTAACTCAAACTTGTAGATGTATGTTTTAAATTAGAACATTTTGTAGTCTAAACGATTTGCTAAAATTTTCATAATCTGATTTTTGGATGAATTATATTTCATTTTTAATTAATCTCAAATTGTATTCACATAATTTTCATGTAATTGGGGAGGGGATTTGATACTATTAGACTAAGCCTAGGGAGCTAAAAGTATTCACATGTTAATTAATGATGTAATCATCAAAAAGAACACATGGCATTCAATTAATGATAGCTGTAAAATTTTACCAACTTACTTTATATCCGTAAAATGTCTGTTTTAACAGGAATGATTAATTTTTTTTTTTAAATGACAGGAATGATTAAATTACATGTACAGACCAGATGGACAACAGAAATGGAGAAATCTTTTCTTTTTAATCCTAGAGTTTAGTTCTATTAGTTATATTCCTAGATCTGCCAATTGTGTAGCTCATAGACTTGTTAGGGTTGCAAATTCTACGTCAGATGTAGTAGAATGGTGGGATATTTCCCCTTCATTTCTTAATTTTGTTCTTTGATTAATGAAATTTTCCTTTCAAAAAAAAAACTAAATCACGCCTTAAATTCAATAAAAGAAATTAATGAAAATAATCTAACTCAACATGGTTTTCCTTTTTTTTTTTTTTTATTTCCTTATTAGTCGGTGCAGAATAGAAAGGACAGAGAGTCTTGCTGGTAGAAGAACAAAAAAAAAAAAAAACCTGATAACAAAAATTTTTTTTAAAAAATAAGACAATAATTTTTAATGTTGCGTAATTAACCAACATATATGGTCACTAAAATTTGTTGTTTATATAAAAACAATTGTTAGGGAACTACCTAATCTATTATATGATATGATTTATAAGGTTCCTCTAAAGTCTAGATAATATGCTAATTTAATTTTTTTTTTTTTGATTCAGAGATAATATAATAATTACGCACACATGTTGCTATTAATTTTTAAAAATTAGGAAGAAGGAAGATAGAGGATTGCCTTGATTGATTATATCAGCTGGAGGTTGAACCTTATTTGTCACTTCATTTTCTCACTTCCCCACATTTAATTCACATATAAAATTTAATTATATCTCCCTCAATAAATTTTAATTATACTTCCCGTGGGTTTAAATTATTTTGCTAAATTCGTTCATATATACCTCGATGAGAGATTATTTTAAACAATGAAATAAAGTGATAGCGTTATTTTAAACAATGAGATAAAGTGATAGCGACATTACATCTTTCTAAAATTTGAAATCTCAATTTATTTAATTAAGTAGTTATTTCATATAATAAAGTGATAGAGACATAATTATTGTTTCTGATATTCAAAATCCCTAGTAAAAAAAATCGAACTCTTAATTTATATAATTAGGTAAATATTGGTAAATGAATTGGCTATATCCAATGTTATCGAGGAAAAAAAATCAAGATACTTTTTATTCCTACTGATTATAGTAGAAACATTTTTATAATCTATGTAAAAGTTTCTGTTAATCAAAATAAAAGAAAGTTCATTAGGTTTGTCATATGATATTTTTTACGATCCATTTCTCTTTTAGAAAGACTAGTTCGAGTTCGTGATTTGTGCATCTCTTAAATAAGAATGTAGAAATCCTTCCTCATATAGATTTATAATGACGGTTTAAAGAAAATTACTTTGTGAAGCTCAATATCAAAAAGGTGCATATTTTTAGGTCCCTAATATCTTTTTTTTACACACTAAGTGTGCGTTTGTTTCAAGGTATTGATTAATTAATCCACAGGATTAGTTTTTAAGCCATTATTTGGTTCATAATTTTTATATTAGGATTAATAATCCTTGGGCTTAGTAATCCCATGATAACAGGATTAACTAATACCGCCTTCCTCTATCTTTAGTTAATCCTGCTCCTATGGGATTAGCTAACCCACAATTTTTTTTATGTTTTCCAAAAATGACATAAACTTTTCTAATTTAGTTCCCAAAATAACCTTTCTTGTTCAATTTATTACTTAATTAAGCATAAATCATCGGTGATAATAAACAGATCAAACCTAGAATTCTTTTAAAATAAACAAAAAAGAACACGTCCCTTTACAAATTTTGTTCTCTTCTAATTCAAGTGTACAGGGCTTTTTTTCATTCAACAGTCCAATCTTAGACATATTTATTGCAAGTAACTTTCATTGTTTTTCACGATTAAGTTTCATTTAACAACCCATTTTCATCTCTCTTTTTTTATTTTTTATTTTTGTTGATGATGAAGATGCCATATTGTATAGATATGTAGATGGTACAATGAAAAATCTCTCTTTGGAAAAAAAAATACCATGCTTCAATACGCAACGTGCTAGGTTTTATAGAATTTTTATAAAGGAAGAAGAGGGTATTTTGGTGATTTTATTATTTTATAAATACTTTACTTGGGTAAAATTTTCTACTAAACAAGAGATTACTACTGCTAGGATTAGTTAATCACAATGATTATTCTTTTTTAACCAAACGAGGTACGGGATTATTAATCCCATGGCTTAGTTAACCCACCTAAATTATTAATCCTGAGGACTAATAATTCATGAACAAAACGTACTGTAAAGATAGCTACTTGAAAGAGGATTAGCACCTAACCAGCTTGACATATAAATACAGTCTTCTCTCTGTCATTAAAGTTAATATAGTGACTTGAAGTTCACAACATATACTACACCTCACCTCCTCAAAAAGAATAGATAAAAAGGATGTTACACAAGTGATATATATTTCACTATATACTCATTCATAAATTAGTCAATACCTCCATAGTTTACAATTTATCATTTTATTAAATGAAATGAATCAGTAAAGTAAGCGCTATAATTCAAACATAAGGTGTATCGATTCTCTTAAGAAAAATAATCTTCTAAAAAAAGTACAATTTGGGCATATTTAATTACTTATATGTTTAATGACTGCGCTTGACTTTTGGTATTTTATTTGATATAAATAGAAATCCAAGTGAGGGCTAAATCCAATACCTCACAATGCTAATAAAGAACTCTTAATTAGATCCACTTCAGGGAATTTTTTTTTAAAAAAATTCTTAATTAGCTCTATTCAAAAGCTGAATCAAACCCATCACCAATTTCTATTTCATTTTTGTGCCATACCAATTTAAACAATATATATTTCATATGTATAATATTTGCTAACAGATCAAACATAACAGAAAATTAATTAAGATGGGTTAGATGATGCATTACCTTCTAAATGGGCGTTTGACTTTGTGATTTAGAAAAGTGTTTTTTCCAAAAAAACGAACAATTTTTATTAATTTTTAAATCGCAGTTTGACATAAATAGGTAATTGTTTTCTTTTTTCAAAAAATAGATCAAAAAAAGTTTTAAGGAAAAATTCAACAATTAATTTAAAAAATTAAAAAAGCATTTTTTTAACCCCAAACAAACTTAAATTATATATCTAAATTTGGTTTTATGGGTAGACTGAACTTGTGAAGTTTTTTTTTTTTATTTTCACTTCAAGTACAGTGTTAGTAATTAGAGATGGTAGGACATAATGTATTCTTTCTATTTTGGGTGTCCAAAACAATATACACTTCTCCCTACATATTCTTCTCACTACATATATTTGTAATGCCAAAAACACTTATACTTCTTATATAAAAATTAATTATCAATCTAATATCATACTACCTCTGTTTCATACTCCCTCTGTCCCATTTTAGAAGATAAATTTCACATTTTCTCATGTCTCATCCAAGAAGATTCACTTACATTTTCAATGTACTTTTTAGGTCAATCTTCCATTTTTACCCCCTTACAATTCTTAAAAAACATTTTGTTATTCTTAACACAATTTACAAGGCATTTATTAATAGGGGCATATAAAGAAAAAATAATGTGCATTTATCTCTTCTTAATATATGTGAAAAGTGAAATGAGTTTTCTAAAATGGGACGGAGGGAGTGATAAGTGTTCAAAATATTGATAATCAAATCACCCGCTACTAGATTACATCCATCGTAGGAGATTTAGTTCCAAAACATAATAAAAACTAACACACAAACAATAATAATAAACATAAACATAATAAAAAGATAAATAGAATCAAGGGAAGGAAAACTTAGTCTTGAAAAGATGAAATCAATCTTCAATCTTCACAAATCCTTGTAAACCAATCTTGAATCCTTGAACAATGGCGTTTTTCTAAGGTTTTTAATATTTTATAAGTGAAATAAAATAAACCAAAGTTGTGGCTAGGGTTTATGAGGTTGTATATATAGTATTCCTTAAAAAATACCCTAAAAACCACTAAAAATTGACCAAACCTGGGTGAAAATGTAGCCAGACCGGACCATCCGGTCTGCAATCAGGTCTGACAAAAGCCTACTGCCCCTCACACCATTTGCTTCTAAGGTCCGGTCTACTCCCTCCTTGGTCCGGTCTGCTCTTTATCTTCTGTTTCCAACACAATCCAGCACATGACCTAACTTGCAAGGGGCATATCTTGGTCGTCTGAATTCCAAATTAAGAAATTCTTGAGCCTAAACTCAATTTCAAGATGTCTACTTTCATTTATATGTTTTGAGATTTCTCTAATGCGATCATATTCTTGCCCAAAATGCCCTTGACATTTTAGTGCTACATCTTAGACAGCTTTTAGAGCACTTCCCGGCTTTTAGCTTACATATCCTTCGTTATAGCACCAATTGAGCTGATTCTTTTTGTAAATGAAAGTAAATTCAATCCACTTATGATCTGGAAACTTTCATATGAAAACTCTTTCCACATTGAATGTTACAAGCTCCCAAAGTTGGCTGATTCTTGAAACCGCAAATTATCTCCTTTAAGCTCTAAACCTCAAGTGTTGTCTTTAGATTCTAAACCTTCAAAACACAAAACCTACAATGATTTCAAACCAAAACAAGTATAAATCACCTTTGAAAACATAATAACGATGAAGAAATTAGATTGACACTTGTATGATGCAAAGATAACAGAATTACACGATTTATGCTCTAAATGAACTCAAATTCCCCTAATATTGTAAGTTAACAATACATAACAAAATATAGATGCTAAAACCACTCAAATGTGTAAGAAATTGAATTAAAACCCAATAAAATATATACAATAATAACCGGTTATCGGTATTTGCTGTGTGATATATATAAATAGGTGTATTTAATTATTATGGTATATTAAGTGGGCAATTAATTAATTAATTAAATTTGTGTATATTAAATGAAAAATTACTGTGTGTGCTCATTTGCTATATTTTTGATAGATTGGTTTGGTATTAGTAAATGGATAATTTAATTAATTGAATTGTGAAAATTTAATAAATTGTTGAGTGAAAATGATATTATGACTATGAGATGAAGTTGTCATTTGATTGGTTTGTTTTGGTAATGAGTTTGATTGTCTAAATGATTGGTTAGAAATTGGTAACCCAAAATTTGAGATTGAATTATGATTACCCCTAGAAAAGTGAAGAGGGAAAAATGAATGATTTATGATTGGGCAATAAGAGGAGGTTCCAAATGAAAAGATGAGAAATTGAAAAAGATGTGATCAGGTTACCTTTACTTTAACCTTTCTTTTAGATAATTTAACCAATTATCATAATTAATTATGATGTGTTGTGATGTGAAATTAGTTGACTTGTAAATTTGTGAGCTGGATTGAGAAATTGTGATGTGTTGTGAGTTGAATTGATTGTGATTTGATTATATAATGGTGGAAATACGCTTGTGAAATGTTGTGTGAATTTGTGATTTTGTTTGAAATGGGCATGGATTGACTCGGCAAAAAAGGGTTGTGTGTTTTTGGTAAGCTGAACCGGTGGGATAACTGCTTGTTCAAGGTATAGTGAGACTGAGCCGGTGGGATAGTCTCGTCGGTGGCCACCTATTTATATTTGTGAAAGAATGAGAAAATGATTTGGTGAGGATGAGTCATCTGCCCGATCTTGTGATTATATTTGTGTATTTATGGTAATTCTTGTGTAAATGGTTGAATTGTCATTGGTGTGATATTGATTTAATTGAGATAATCATGGATAACTTTACAGTTGTTGTGCCAATGTGTGTAAATGATATTGTACTTATTTTTTATGATGACAGTGTGTTGAATTTACTGTGCTATGAATACTGAGAGTGTCACATTTGATATATCCTTATAGCATGATAGTTGTAATGTGACATAATTATTAAGATAATGCAATATGATATTAGATGATTTAAATAAAAATGGCGGGTGTAATAAAGATTAGTATTGAATAATTGTATATGATGTGGATTATGATTTATGTTCTAAATTTGTTATATGTAGCAAATTTATTTGCTATACTGAATGTATTTATATGTTGTGATAGATTAATATATACTGGCATATTATGTCAGTAACAAGGAAGTCTTAGAAAAAGACTTCAAACATTAAGTTGGCTATATTTATATATTTTTTATTTTTTCACTGAGCTTCAAGCTCATTATTTTCCTTAATAATTCAGTGTTGCAGGAAAATCAAATAGTAAAAGAAGACTAGATTTAGTAGAGCTCCATGTAGCTAGGCTTCAGCGATCTTAGGAAGAAGTGTTTTTATTATTATAATATTATTTTAAATTTTATTTATCAAAGAGTAATAATAAATTAAATTTTATTATAATTTTTTATGAAAGTTTATTATATGATAAATTAAATATTTTTAGTGAGTATATACTAAGTATATACATGAATGGTATAAAAAGGTGAGGCGTTACAACGAAAAACCAAACGTTATTTTATGGTTAACCGGTCCATAAGTTTAGTTTTAAGGTATTCATGTTTTATATTTAATAATTTAGGTTGAGGGTTGAGAGATTAAAAAAACCCGATAGTTAACGGTTAATCGATTCAATATATAATAAATATATTTTATAAATCATATAATATAATTAATTTATTCAAATGAAAATTTAGTTTTTATGTATATTTTATTTTTTTTCAAATTATCTGTTATGTTTTTGCTTTTCCTTTTTATTTACTCACTACAAAAAAATTGATAAATGGTGACGCTAAAAAACGCCATTAAATGTGTTATTTTCATCACTGTAAATTTTAGGTGACGAAAAATTATCGTCACAGTTAGCGTCATGAAAACTGCGTCATATTTAGACATTGTGACACAATTTGATTTTTGTCATGAATAATATACACATGATAACGATATATTAAAGCGTCACCTAATATTTTGCTTTTTAGTGACAATTATTTTGTCACATTAAATTATATTTCGTCACTAAATGTATCATACTAAGTGACGAATTTATAATTTGTCACTAAATTGATAATTTTGGTGACGAAAGTAGCCCCTAACATTAAACATAACTTTTATAAGTGACAATAATTTTTGTCATATTCCAGAGTAAGTTTTGTCATCTTATATGTAAAAA